>WHYT01013736.1:81002-120970 GCA_009806455.1 Tetrax tetrax | reverse complement strand
GACCAAGACCCAGCAGCTCCTTGCCCGTTCCCACTCTCTCCTGTGTGCCTGTGATAATGGCATTTACGGGTCCTTTCTCTCCAGAGCGCCCCTGTTTCTCCCGCCCTCCCCGCATCCCAGGTACCTCTGCCTGGGAGCCAAGGCAGGCAGCCTCTTCCATGACAACCATTTATGTTGATCCATGCAATAACCAGCAGATGCTGCCCTAGGACTGGTACAGCTGGTACTTCCCTGCCTCGCCTGTCCTGGGGGGCAAGGTGTTACCAGGAAAGTCAAGAGGTCTCCGGCAAAGCTGCCCTGAAGAGGACCGCTGAATCCCTTTGCCGGCGTTAGGTGCTTGCTGTGTGACATGGAACAGGGCAGAGCCCTTCAGCAAGGCTGCTGCTGATGTAAGGCTGCACCCAATAGATCACCCTATCAGTTGTCACCCGAGCCCCATCCATAAGTATTGATCTTCGGGCAGGAAACTGAAGTTTTACTCCAACAGTTGGAAGTACTCATAGTTAGTGTTAATACTAGTTGGGAATACCTCTTTTTAGATTACAGTAAAGGGGGCAGGGGGAAGCACAACTGTTTCAACAAGTGGGCTTGCAGTGAGTTCTGCTTTCTCCCAGCAAATAGCTCCTGCTTCTTTTTCTAGGCAGTAGGATAACTAAGGTAATACCTACTTTGGGTAATAAGTCACACAACTCCTATTTTGACTACACAAATACAAATCTAAGTCTTAAAAGTTTCTGACTCCATGGAGTCCTCAGTAGTTTCGGATAGAAGGAACTCCACAAAGATGCAATATTATTTAAAAAATATTTTTCTACATAACTTATTTTACAGCTCAGGAAACATAGTCTTTAATTGAGAAAGTAATTCCAGCTATATCACTTGTAAGAAAATATTTTGTCTACAGCACTGTTCCTTCTCTACTTCTCATCTCATTAACTTCTTGATATTTTAATTTTCTGATGAAAGTCTCAGTTGTTAGAGTTGCACAGAAGAAACCTTTGCCAGGTCACAGTATTATATTGATGTAGTAATGATAAACTTACTAAAAAAAACTTCCACGAGATCTTTCCAGGAGATCCACAGCAGGAACTGGACATGCTATCACTTCAGTCCTGTCCAGCTGCATTCTCCAGAGCAATTTGATGGGGTTTGCCAGTAATACTGTGGCAAGGTCATGCTGACAGAACCCCAAGGAAAGATACTCCTTTAGAGAGCTGACTAGAAGAATTCCTGGTCAAGTCTTCTGCTTAAGATGACACAATACGACTCCACCCACTTCACTGGGGATAGGTGACAGCTGATAATCCATCTGATGCTCGTTAGACCAAATTAAGCACATGTCTGCTGAGGGGGTAGTTTGCTTTACATTGCTTCAAGCATGTCAGTCTGAAATAATTAATTAAAAAAGCCAGGCAGAGTAATCAAGAGACTGGTACCAAAGTGTATGGAAGAACAAAAGGTCAGCAGTAGGGTAATACGAGATGCTGCAGAGCATGGGAATATTCTGGCAGAAGAGGAGGATGTGGTATAAAGCAATCACAGTCCTTTCCTTGTAGGGCCAATCACTGAACAGCCCAAGTCCTTGTGACAGACCAGAGCTGAAGACGGGACATCATTCAATGCACAAAAGTGATGGAGGAGAGTCACTGACAGACAGCTGAGAGAGGATTCCTGCAAGAAAGGCATCAGAAAGGGGATGAAGTAGGATTAAACCTAGATGTCTGTTGAGTTTCCAGCCATTTCTTTTCCCTATGTCTTGTTTGCGACTATGGTTTTCATCTCCAGAGGGGCTGATCCCTAGGTCATGGGAGACCCAGCCATGAAAAATCACTTGATGTGATTTTTTTTTTTTAGGTGCAGAGGATTATTTTTTCTTATTTCCATAGAGGGGCACAATTGATTCAAAGTTACTCATTTGACGCATTGTACGCTTCTGTAAAAGTTGGGACGGGTCAGTAGAGGTTGGTCCACTGTTTAAAACCAACAACCAGGCGATCTGTTTACAGGATGCTGAAACAGGATAGTTGTTAGCTTTTGCCAGAAGGACCCGGCACAGCACTTGCTGTATTCAGGTAATCCGTACATATAAGGTAATGTACATCTCTTGTTCCAAGTATGTTTATCTTGGATTTACATTGTTGCCAGATGAAGTATAGAGCTGTAGGACTTGACTTCAGTGGGACTACTCATATGTAAATAGTGACATAACTGTTTAGCAGATGAGGCCTAATTAAGCGGGAATCAGTCGTACGCTTTTCTCTCTCTTAGAAAAAAGAATGTGAGGAATAATGCAGGAGCATTGCTAGAAAGTCACAGTGCCTTGAACCAACCTTCCAACACCCCAAAATCCCAAGCCAGCCCCAGACGTTCCTTCCCTGCCTTAAAACATCTTCGAAAACCATGAGCTATTACTGGTCGGCTTTTTCATGTACTTGAAAGGCTACCAAAATGTGTGGATGACAGCTAAGCACATGCTTAAAGACACCTTACGTCCATTATGCATGGGCTGCTCCTTCAGAGATGACTGCAAACCCACTTCAAACACCAGCCGTAGCGATCCCAGCAGAATCAGATGATAACAGTAGCTGTCAACTTTATGGAGACACTTCTGAAATAGGAGCTCTATTACATCATCGCTGGTGTGAAATGGGGCTGCCAGCCTCTCTCCACGCCAGCAATCTAATGGTGCGTTTGAAAGAAAGGTCCCCTGGGGTCACTGTGCACTAGTTTGGCTGCTGGTGATCTCCTGCTTCTTCAACAGGCAGATTTGGCACCTGTCCTGCTACCGCCCGGAGGATAAATACCATCCTCCCTGTACATATTTAGGGTAGCCTCCCATAAAGTGTTGATTTTTTCCTGCCTGATCTCCTCCTACTGGAGATCATCCTGCTCTGATATCTCCATTTTTTTCCCTGCTCTTCGTGCTGCGAGTGTTAGCAGTCTTTCACTCTGCCTCCTCCCTCCCTGGAAGAGTTTTCCTTTCTTTCTGAGCCTACTCGTCTTCAAACTGCTCTCAAGTGCGTATATTCCATGCTGGTAACATGCAGATGAACATCGTAGTCATGATCCCACTCAGATACTAAACAAGCCTCCCACCGATGCCTAGTCCTCCTTTAAAGTGCTAGAACGTTGCAGCTTGCTTTCAGTCTCCTGAAAGCACTAGGAAATCCTCTGGAGTAGGCAGGCAGCAGCAAGCATGCTTGCTGTGTTTGTACCTCAGAGAACAGCTTGACATGGACCTGCCTCCAAGCGCATGTTTGGAGGGAAGAGAGGGTGAGACCCTCGAGGTGGAACGATGGATCCGTAGCCAGTGCAGAGCTTTGGCTCCTGCCCGCCTCAGCTCAGCACCCCAGGAAAGGGGCTTCAGTATCAACAGGAGGCATTTTGTACATCGACTTCTTTTAAAATCACAAGTTGTGCCACGCTTGGTAAAACCAGGAGAGAGACCCAAACTCGGTATGCTCAAGGAAACCCAGACATGGTGTAAGTCAGGACAACATCAGGATTTCCATCATCGAAGGTGCTTGGAGTGAACACCTTGATATGGGCACCTTGTCAATGTTCCTCCCAGTAGTGGCAACAGCGCAGGCGAGAGTGGGAGGAAAGGTGGCGGAGGCAAGAGCGGGTCCACCAGTATTGTGTCAGCCACCGCTTCGCTCACGCTGGGGAAATCCTTTGCGCTTTTGGCTGGCTCAAGGTCCCCCTGCATCGCTCTCGCAGCACACAGGGGCTGTAGTGAGGGTTTAAGAACCAGCCTGAGAGTTTTACACTATTTATTTTCCATCAACTATTGTAAAAAGTTTTGCTTAAGCTATTTTTGTTATTTATGGAAAAGGTGTTTTTCAGGAAAACTTCTAGAATTAAGGTTTTCTTTTTCTCAGACTACCACTGATGCGAATATGGTTCAGACTGTATCTCATCTGCTTGTGTGGTGCTCATTTAGGCTGGCTGCAAAAGACAGGAGATGAGATAAATGTAATGGAAACTATTGGCCTATGTAAGTTCTCCTGGATGACCTGAGCAAAATGAGCCACCGGGTATCTCTTACTAGAATAAAACCAGAGATAGGGAGAGAAATCAGAACCTGGAGAAAAAAGAAACATGACAGCCGTAATCTGTTACTATTGCAACCTGATTACGGGATTCGTTGACATGGCAGGGGACCCTTTCTTTCGGCGGTGGAGACTGTGTCTTGCTTCGTGTCACCACAGGGAAAGTATTTGCGGACACATCAACCTTTACAATGGATTCTTCCTTCAATTTCTTTTAAAAAGAGCAAATATACAACTTGACTGTTAACAAAATAAGCTACACCACCATCTCATCATGTTTTTAAATGCTGCTCTGTATGGTCCTGAGTTAGTAAAGAACTCCAGCACTTCCAGTACAGAAATAACCTTATAAAACTAAAGGGGCTTAGCCCTAATTGTACTTATGAGTGAAAAGTAAACACATACTTTAGTTCCTTTCTAAGTTAATGTTTAAAAGGAAACCATCTCCCAAACCATATTAATCTACTCCTCGACAGTTAAACACCCTATCAGCTTCCATGGGAGTTCTCAGTAACAGCTACATATTTGAACCTCATTGAGCATGATGGAAACATGTTATTGTTAAGAACAAAATATCTGTTGGAGAAATTATACACTGAGTTAGCAGAGAGCAAGAGGAACTGGATGCACATTGTGTAAGGATTATTAAGGGATGCTGGTGAGCTCCAAGTAAGAGAGACCCTTGACTTTGCCTCGGCATTTATATGATGAACTCTTTCAAATATAACTGTGCCCTCTTTAGGGTCCCCTGTGAAAAAAAAAAAAAAAAAAAAACAAAAAAAAACCGGGTAAGATGACAACAGAAGAAGAGGGGGACAGGGAAATAGTAACGTAGGAGAAAAACACTTGAAGGAAGGTAGAAAAATAGAGAAACTCTTATGAGGCTACCACTGAACTAAGGGCATTTAGTAAAATAATAACCTCCATCCAGGCTCTTGCAGCAAATTAACTGAAAAAAACCCCCATGCCAGCTATGTTTGCAACTGTCCGGTGTATTTTTATCCTGTCATTTTCTGACTAAAATGACAAACAAATTCTCCCCTGAGATGGTATTCACAACAGCCAGGAAATAGTGCTAATGTTGACCTAAATAAAGCAAGCTTCTCCTGCGTAAGAATTCCTGCAAGGATCCTTTAACACCGGGTACTTTGAAAACATTTACTGCAAAATGCATATGAAACCCTGGGGGACAACCAACCTGCTAGACACTATGGTCTCACTATCCCCATTTGGGAAGTGAGGCTGAGAGCTTTATAAATACGCTGCTGAAGAAAACAATGGTACTGAGGGCAAGACTTCTGAAGCCAAATCAGAAGGTCCCAGATCCAACTGGTAGACCTTTCAGTTAGAGCACAGATGAATTTTGATATATTAAAATAAATAAATAAATATTTTGCAGAGTTGTACGCATGGGTTTGAGCTAAGGGTGTTGGCGCACATACCACTTTAACTACCTGCGTTGTCTTAGGATGATTTGCATGATGTTTTCTGCCTCAGGTGGTGCTATTACTCCTGCTTAACTTTTTGATAGAGTCATTAATTGCTGTTAATGAGAGCAGTTACACACTTAACAAAACAGATCTCTTTAGATGCACTGTTTATTGAGGTTAATTAGATCTGTTGCTTGTAATCAATCTCAAGCTGTAGAGCTGAGATCCCTTTCAAAAATCAAGCTGTCCAAAGATAGGGGCAACTTTACAGGAAGATTTTGTGGAGGCTTATTTAAGATTTTATTGTAAATGCATCAAACTCAGCAGTGTTAGAGGTTGTTGGTTAAAAATATTATTGCTACTCCTACTTTCTATTTGCATCATAGATTTGAAGTTGGTTTTGTTCCATTTGCAGCCCACATACCACTGCAGCATCTTTCCCTTTGCTCTACCTGCTAACCCGTCAAAAAGGTGGGCCGTTAGCAAAACCTCCACTGAGTGGCAATTAGCAAGTCCTCCGTTCCAGCAGAGATGATGGAACTGGCTTTTGTTTTTCCAAAACTTGGAGCTAGAATGGCAAGGAAGGACCATTATTTTAATTTAGTGCCCCCTGTATTGCTGCCTGCTTACCTTAAAGATGTTCTACATGGGCTCTGTGAGTCAGTACCTTCCTCACGTGCAACATATATACGAAGCCTTTAGGTGTGCAGATGTCATTGTGGATTAATCCACTTCAGCCACCTAAGTCCTTTCTGCCTTTCATCACCTCTACTGGAGTTCAACTAAATCCAATCCATGCATTTTCCCTTTTGCTTTTTCTGATGCACTCTCCTATTCTGATTGCTCCTCGTAGGAGCCAAAGCAACTTTTGTTTGTGACCCAGGGAACTTTATTGGATAAGTATATCTAGAAGTGTTTCTAACACTGAGCAGCACACAAACTGTATGATTACTTTTAGTGTCTCTTATTGAACAGAAAGTATTTTAATAACCTGAAAGATTCTTCAGTGAACAGTGCTGGATCTGTGCAATTTATAGCATATTTAAATATTTTTACATTGGTACCCAAGATTGAATTCCAATATTTCTCTTTTGTATCTCTGAGCATTTTAATACACTTCTGGGAACACTTACCTTTTATGATGAAAACAATATTTTCTAACATAAAGTGGTGATTTCAGCTTAAGTGCAACCATATGTATCTTAGGGCAAGAGCTTTTGGTTTTAAATAACTGTTTAGTGTTAAGGATCTTTCACGATGGAAATGTCACAAACTACCATATACCAGCTTTCTTAGAGAAACAAAGATAAAACGCAGAACAGTACAGCTTCTATAGTTAAGAATAAATACTTTGAAGCACAGCTGCAAATTGAATTTTTTTTTCTTCAATGAAAATTGTATAGCTACGGAGATATGGGAAAAACACAAAGCAAATATGCTTGATTTAATGAGCCTGTCTCTCTCGGCATGGGTTAGATCATGTCCTATTTTAGTTTACCAGTCTGATTACTGGTGGGTAATGACACTACTAAACCTAATTCCATAAAACTATGCAAATAACTTATCACTGGGTCTGTACAGCATGTACCCCTCATCAGCAGAAACATCACATTCCATTCTTTTGTTTAAGGCAAAGATCTCAACAATTTCAGAAACCTGAATTAATCTTTACGGCTTTGAGAGATATTTTTGTGTCCATTTTACAAAAAGAAAAACTGAGGCAGAGAGCATTTAAACTGCCAGTAAATGACTCTCATATTGCAGCTCGGTCCCTAAGCTGTTTGCCCACAATAATAATGCCGGTCAAGGTTTGGCAGTCCCAACACTTTTTTCTAAGAAGTATATAATGACTCTTCTCCTGTGCCCTCTGGGTATATTACTTTGACACTGGGAAAAGATCCATGTAAAAATATTTGTATCATAATATCAAGGATATGCTCTCATTCATATTGCCTAATGGCAAAACACTGGTGAGGAGTAATTATTAATTTTGGGGTAAAATGACTTTAGTTGTTCAACTTGTACATAAATCAGAAGAAAAAGAAGAGAACTTGGGCAAACAGAGAGAAAATAGCAACCAGATTTTCCTGCTCTTAGGTATTCTTGGAGTCACACCACCCACCCTAAAGGTTAATATTCACCTATGGGTCAAAATGTTTTTCTTGTGCATTTGCTCCATGGCTTGCACCTTGGGGTAGTGAATTTGGAAGAGGTTTTATGGAAGAGCTGTGAAATTATAGAATCATTGAGGTTGGAAAAGGTGCTTAAGATCATCGAGTCCAAATGTAGATCTAACACTGTCAAGTCCACCACTAAACCATGTCTCTAAGTGCCACAGACAGGTCTTTTAAAGACCTCCAGGGATGATGACTCAGCCTCTTCCCTTGGCAGCCTGTTCAGGTGCCTGATAACCCTTTCGGTGAAGAATTTTTTCCTAATATTCAGTCTAAACCTCCCCTGGCACAACTTGAGGCCATTTCTTCTCATCCTATCACTTGTTACTTGGGAGAAGAGACCAACACCCACCTCACTACAACCTCCTTTCAGGTAGTTGTAGAGAACAGTAAGGTCTCCCCTCAGCCTCCTTTTCTCCAGAATAAACAACCCCAGTTCCCTCAGCAACTCCTCATAAGACTTGTTCTCTAGACTCTTCACGAGCTTTGTTGCTATTCTTTGGACACGCTCCAGCATGCTTTCTTGTTGTGAGAAGCCCAAAACTGAACACAGTATTTGAGGCGCAGCCTCACCAGTGCCAACTACAGAGGGACAGTCACTTTCCTAGTCCTACTGGCCACAGTATTTTTGGTACAAGCCAGGTTGCTTTTGGCCTTCTTAGCCACCTGGGCACACTGCTGGCTCATGTCGACCAACACCCCCAGGTCCTTTTCTGCCAGGCAGCTTTCCAGCCACTCTTCCCCAAGCCTGCAGCATTGCATGGGGTTGTTGTGACGCAAATGCAGGAGCCAGCATTGAGCCTTGCTGAATTGCACAGAATTGTCTTCGCCTTATCAATCTACAGATTCTTTTGTAAGGCCTTTCTACCCTCCAGCAGATCAACACTCCTGCCCAACATGGTGTCATCTGCAAACTTACTGAGGGTGCACTTGATCCCCCTGTCCAGATCATTGATGAAGATATTGAACAGAACTGGCCCCAGTACTGGACCCTGGGTAGCACTACTCTTTGGGTCTGAACATCCAGTCAGTTTTTTACCCAGCAAAGAGAATACCTGTCCAAGCCATGAGCAGCCAGTTTCTCCTGGAGAATGCTGTGGGAAACTGTGTCAAAGACTTCAGTAAAGTCCAGGTAAACACCATCCGCATCCTTTCCCTCATCCACCAAGTGAGTCACCTTGTCATAGAAGGAGATCAGGTTAGTTAAATGCTCTGGGAGCACCTAGCCATGGAGGCAGGGGATGTTGCCTGGTGCCTGCTCTCTGTTCGTGGTGGGTACCCCTCTGAGCCCTACCTTGCCTCAGAGCTAGAGGAGCTGGGTAGCAAGAAAAGTGTGCAGCTTGTTCCCAGAGCCCCCACTGCGCTGGGGTGTGCCGTGCCGGGGCGGCTGGAAGCACGCGTGCCCAGGCGGGCGCTGGCGGTGAGCCTCACCTGCGCGCCCCACGATGCCGGGGGCCCTCCATGCCGCAGCAGCTGTCCCATGCCGTGCCGCCAGCCTTTTCTCTTTAATCAGGCTATCAATCAGCGCTTGGGACAAAGCACGGGCCTGCCAATATTTTCCAGTCTTTTATTGGTGACTCATTTTTTATGCAGCCTGTTTTCCATGAGGAGGAGAAGGCAACCCAGATACTACCAGAGAAGGGAGGTGTGAAGATTCAGATAACTACAATAAAGATAATTCCAAATTATTTGTCAGGAAAACTCAAGATGACTATCGTTATTAATAATTTCAGTCTCTGAGGCCTGCGCAGTTACACGAGACTGAAATGAAACTTGGCCTAAGGTTTCCCTGCCTTTCAGTGGGTTTGGTTGTTGGCTTGAAGATGCAGTTGCTATGAAGATGCTGTCTCTCTTAATCTCACGTTTATCTTATTCTCATGTTTCTCACAAATCTTTCGACATTCCTTGTTTGGGAGTAATCCCTACTGAATCTAAAGTACATGGCGGTACTCTGAAGGAGAGAACCTGGGAGTAAAGTCTAGAAGGAAAACCATAGGCTGAAAAACAAATGATTAATTGCAAGTAAGTAGGTAAGAAGAAAGTCATAGAATACCAGTACTTCTCAATTATTTAAACTTAATCAGCAGCATATAAATCACTGTATCTTAACATGACACCTTCCTGTACCACTAAGCTTCTCTCACAAAAACGTATTTTGGATATTGGCCTCAAGTGTGTTCTCAGAGAGCAGAGCAACACAAGCAAAAATAATGGTAAGATGAAACAATTGAAACAAAACTTGTATAGTTAGTTAACAGCATAAAGCTACCTAAAATCCCTTGAACGCGATTTGTGAAATACAGGCTGGATTCGTAGCTGTTTAAGTTGACACAGCTCCATGGTTTGTAGAGCTGAGCTGCCTTGGATCAGACCAGAATCTGTCTCCTGTGCCTCTCACAGAAACAGTAAAGAAGAAAAGCAATCAAAACCTGTGCAAATCACTCTAATGATTGCTTGTCCATATTGGTAACTGAATGAAGCTCATTAAAAAAACCTTTTTTTCCCCACCTAATTCTTTATTATGATAAAGGATTTTTGTTGTGCAAACTCATTAGTAGAGCTTAATCCCTGTCATTTATACCTACCAATCTAAATAGCCCAAAAGGCTCTGAAATCCAGCAGTACAGAGAAGTCCATACTCGTAGTCACGCGCAGTAAATAACTACGATATTCTAACCTCTGTCGCTAACATTCCCCATCCTCACATGTGCCATTTTATGCATTTGATGTTTTAAGGGATTCTTCCCATTGCAACTACGTAGGCACCATCAAAAGCAAGAAGCACCTGAACTAATGGTGCCCTGGTGTCAGGGTGCACGCTAAGCCCTGGGAGGTGCCGCTGTGTTTGACAAAGGTGGGTAGGAAACCTGCTCTTCCTGGGTCAGCCAGAGGAGCTGGCGGAAGCACATGGGCTCTCCCTACCAGCTTCTCCAGAGGAACAGGGCAAGGTTGGAGCACATGGAGCTGGGAGGGATTAGATGCAGGTGACACTTACTCTTGGGTTTTAGCTGGAAGGCAGGAATTGCTAATAGGTGAGGAGGGGTTTGTTGGGGTTCAGCAGCAGAGAGGGCAGTGATGGGACCTGGGGCTGGGGGGGGATGATAGCAAGAAGGCCCCGGTGAGAAGTGCCATACCAGTCCAGTACAGCAGCACATGGGGAGACACTGGTGTCACAAGGACAACAGAGCTCAGGTATCTCAGGTGCAGCTGGATTGCAGGCAAGAGGAGGCATCTCCAGGTGTTACCTCCAGTGCAGACCGAAATTCTTAGGAAGAGATTAAAATCGGAGCCTCTCGTTTGGATCTCAGCCCTTGCAACCTGCTTTGCCTCCCAAAGCAGTTGAGGCTGAGGTTCAGACAAGACTTTCCAAGTTTACCTTATGGAGACACAGCTGGTGGTCGCACACAGGGCTCTGGTGAGTCTTACAGCCCGCTCGTGGGAAGGGAGGCAGGGCATGGCCACCCTTCACCACTGGGCATCTCCATCAGCGCCGGGGATGCCAGGCAGAGGAGAGAATGGGCTAACTAACATCTGCAGAGTTGGCAAAAGAACTCTGGCAAAAGAAAAGGCTTTTATTGATCTCAGGACTGTGGCTAAGTAAAACGGGGATGTTGTGTCCCAGAGTGAAAGGCTGGGCATTCTATTGGGCTGCTGCTTCCCAACCTTTCCAAACATGTACACGTATCTAAGTAACACATATTTACATGTACCTGTATGCATTTACATATGCACAAAGACTGACTACAAGCCAGAATGGAAATATGGTGATTTATAGAATAAAGAGGTAGAGATTGGAGAACGACTGAGAGCAACAGCAGCAGAAATGGTCTTGTTCAGCTCCTGAGGCCCTCTAAATTGGAACAAGCTATCTGAAGCCTTTTTCCTGGAGGTACACTGGAGGGGGGTTTTCAGCAGGGGTGCTACCATGAGAACACGGCTGGGAAAATTATTTGTATGAGATAGGGTGAAAAAAGTCAGGAGGACTTCACGTCTGTGCCATGCTTTCCTATGGATGTGACCTTTTCGCGTGCATGGCTCTCCTTGGTTTACAGGAGCGAGACTGTGAGAGCAGGATCTGGAATGCGTGGGCAATATTTTTCCTCGGTCTTATCAAAAGCAAAGCAACATCAAAATACTGAAGCTGACAGATATAACTTTAATACGTAATTGTTCCTTCCCACACAAAATTTATGGCTAGATTGGCAAAAGCATTCTTTCTTAACCACTCTCATGGACAATACGCAGTTCAATGGCCAAGTACTAAGAAGTTACAATGCTTCTCCCAATAAACTTGGAGCAGTACAGGATGCAAGAGCCATTGTAGCTATGCAAATCTCAGACTCCTTCACCTCCACCTCCCACACATGCACAGTCTGTGGAGCACACAGGTGTCACGAGATAGGCAGGAGCACACGTTGCAAGCCCGGACACCCTGGAGAAACTCTACTCTAAACCCAAATTACTTCACAGTTGCCCATGCCCTCCTGGACAAGCCACCCACCACCTGATTCTACCTCTGAGAAGACATAAAGAGCCTACATCTCCTTACCTCTTGGAGATGTTGGGAGGATGCAATCCTCTGTCTGCAGGGCACGCGGGTCCTGCCGCTGTGGGAATTCACCAGGGAGGCACCGGAGCAAACACACGAGTGAGCCAACCAACAAATTTGTACAGATGTAAGGTAGCAGTTGGGTAACAGCCCCGGTGATTTACATTTGTTATCTGCAGATAGGGATGAAACGTAGGTTGCCTGCAGTGCGCTTGCACGCTCGTACACGCACAGCCCAGAGGGAGAGTAAAGCGGAGCCCTTGGATCTCAGTCAAGGCAGTGATTCAGAGGCAGAGCAGCACGCACGGGATGGGTAGCTGCTAGCCAGCTACTTGTTGGGTGGGCTTGGGCTAATTAAACTGTCTGATTGGAGAAAGGAATCAAAGATCCAGGAGCAAGAAGAGAACAAAAGTGCAAGTCAAACTTCAGTGTCCGTTAGCTTGACGTGTAATTTCATGACAGTTTACAGACCTGTGCAAGAGAACAAAGCGGAAAGCATCTATTTTTATATTGCAGAGGGATACTGAGCTGAAGACAAGATGTAGTTCACAAAACCCAGTTTTGGCTTCTTTTTAGTCTTAATCCACCTCCTGCCACACACTCCTCTGTTCAAGACAGCACACATCTTCATAGCATCACTTGCACGCGGGGTAGCCTTGTTTTGTTACAGGACCAGGTTCAGGGAGGAAATTGGTTTCTGATGCCCTGAATGGCTTTGTAAATGAATGATGAATGAAGACGCAGGCAAACCAAGAGATACAGGGAAGAAATTGATAAATAGAAGAGAATGCTGTGGAAAAAAACCAAGGGAATCTAAATTACTTACACAAAATCCAGTAGTAATTTACGTGCTTGGTATTAGGTATTAATGGCATCTCTCTCCCTGCTGCATCAAAACATATTTTATATGCACAAATAAAGGAGACTGCCAACCACCCCAGTGTTTGTGTTAGTTTTAGAGAACCTCTACATTTAATTTCCAAGCTTAAAAGGAAATAAGAAACCTGGTGCTCTGGAGATCATTGCTGTTTCCTTCCAGAGCAATTCTGCATGTTTGACATCTTATCTATTGTTTATGTCAGGCAAACAGTGCCTGGACACCACACAGAGTGGGCTGCAGTGGTAACGCGCCAGGCGAATACCTACGAGTCTTGGTGATTCATCGCTCCAAGGAGCTCTTGCTTTAATCACGGAGGACTGGCAGATGAGGAAGACCGTGAGGATTTATGACTTTGGGGCCGAGTGACAGCTGTCCCAGGTATTCCAACCCAAATCTACAAATCAACGCTTTTATTAGAAAGTGACAGCATTAATGGTGAAGGGTTGAGCAACCAACCGCCCCCCAGAACAAAACTGCCACATGAAAGAACAAACTCACTTCACCCACAGAAAAATCAATTGGAACTGAAAACTTCACTGGCCGAAGGATCCATCTGTAAGCTCATCTCTAGCTAAGGTAATCTTGCCTTTTGGAGTGTTGGGCTGCCTTTCATCACAGGCATGAAGCAGCACAGAGTTTAGTGCCGGTACCTTGCAAGCAGCGATTAGCCATGGAGCATCCCCCACCTCTGCTGGCATCCCTGCCCAGCGACTGCGTTCCACTGCTCCACCTTCGCAGAGACCTTTCTACACCCACTCTGCTCTTTTAGATGAACAGTTCAGCATCCACATCATGTTTTACGTAACAGACTGGTGCTCCCTCCGCAGCTGCGCTTCTCCACCACAGGCAGCTGGGTCCTGTCTGAAAGGAGCAATCCCTATAAATGGACAAATGAAAGCTTCTCTGCAGAATTTGTGACTGGAGAAGATAACTAGAAATTAATGGACCTGGGCTCTATTATCCCTTACAATGCTCACAGGTGCAGGTGAACAGTTCCCTTATCGGTGTGACTCGGTTTCTCCATCTCTGAAATGAAAAAGCTGCCTCTCTGGCAGCTCTTTTGGTTCACAAAATAAGAGATTTGAGGCTTTTAGCCAGGTGGAGACATAGAAGTGTGAAGTACTGGTATGGGCAGCAGCTGTGGCCTGCTTACACCCAGAAATAAAGAGGAAGTACTAAAAGAGGGACACAGCGCATGCTTTTCTATCACCTACCACACAACCTTCTGTAAAAACCAAGAAATGTCCTTTATTTTAGAGGAGGGAGCTGCTGCATGGTGGGGAGGTACAAGGAACCCTTATGCAGAGCTCGGTCCCAGACCAAACCCCTCCAACAAAGGCGATGCTCGCCTTCTAGCCTTGAAGAAATTCCTGTGGGAATTGTGCCCTTTTTCCAGCCCTATTGGAATCACTCAAAGCTGAGAGCCTCTCCAGCCCCTAAACACTTGATTAATCAAAATGTGTCAGCCCATACCTGCTGTGAAGACTGAGCCACGCAGCTGCCGAAGTGGCCGTTACAGTGTCCCATCAGGGTAGTTTAGGGTTGGTCGATTTGTCTGTTTGATTTCCGTTTTCCATAGCTGTAAAAACAGCACAAATAAAGGGGGGGGGGGAAAAATCAAAACAAAAAACCCTGAACTCAAATACTTGCTTTCCAACTGCACATCTTGCAGTTCTTTGCAGAAAGCAAAGTCAAAAGTAAGATTGCGTTCACAAGCTGATGCCCGTTTTGTCATCGTAAACATACAGACAACACAGTTAATTTAGAGATGCTATCTGTGGAGCTGAGTGCCAATACAGGATAAGGGTCACCTAGTGCCACAAAAGCAACACCAAGATGTTCTTTTCTTCAGAGGAGAAATGCAAAATCCTACACAAAGCCCATTATGCTACCATGGTGTCTGCATGGCTGTCTCTGAGGGATGCTCAGGAAGAGGAGGGTCACTGCTTGCAGAGCTGCTGGAGGCTGCCACTTCTCAGTCACTGATAATTGACAGGGCCATCGTTAATTGGCAGGAGATCAAGCAACAAGCCCGCCTCATTCCGAGGAAGGGCAACTGGCTCAGAGCTTGCGAGTCCTTTGTGGAAACACTCTCCTGTTAGTCTCGATTTGCTTTCAAGGGTGATCAGAAACGTAGCATTTGGGGCAGCGGGGAAAGAGAGAGACTTCTGAGGGACTGATCAACCACTTGAGATTTTGTTGAATCCTCATGACATACTCTTACCATTTCATTAAGAAATACTGCTATTTTTTCTTGAGCTCTAATCTTTTGGAGAGGCAGCATCAGTAGCCAGAATCACCATTGAAGTTTCTGTATGGAAGAACCTTCATAGAGAAAAGTCCCAGACATGAGCATTACTGGAACTCACAGTGTTGGTGAAGCATTACTTCTGCTTTCATTTCTGCACTGGGTCACTTCTACTCACAACATAAGCAATACTGAGTGTTACTTCCGAGGATGTTACCCCAAGGATGTGATTTTTTCCCCATCGACAAGACGGGAACTATCTTCCAAATCATTACTGCAGCTATAGTCTGAGAGAGAAACATTAGCAATATTTTGGCACTTATATAAAATAGAACAGTATCAAACACATGCTTAGAAATTAGGAGAAAGTAAAAATAACAAGCCAACCCTATCTCTGAAGTTCCTACAGTAATGTGAAACATTATTCTATTGTTTTCTTTGGAAAAGGATTTCCTGCAGCGTTGCCTCTATATGTGCAAGATGACTGTTTATGCAGCAAGTTCCTAAGCTCCATACATTTCCTGCTGAAAGATCAGAAAAAACGGACGAGTTGGAAAATGTCACCTCAGTTGGGATTTTTTGATCACAGAAGACTCTTAGTAATGACCATGCTTCCTAGGATAAGATGACTGAGTGTTTGAAAGAGAGAGAGAAAAAAAAAAAAAAAGATATTGTCAAGGTATTGCCTGGCAACTTGAAGAGAGTTTTGCAAAGATACAAGGAAGTCGACGGTGCTGTGGGCTGTGATGCTCCAAACCACCTCTCAGCTTAGTGCTTCCGTTCCGGAGAAACTCTGAATTTTCACTTATTTCCCTGCTCTCCAGAATGGGACAAGTAAGCAGCTTTGGAAAACAACAGACTCCAAGATCTGCCAGAAGACTATTTCTAACATTTTTAATGACCTGAGAGCCAGGCATTTTTTTCTGGGTTTTGTTAGTATTTCAGTAACATGCCTCAGATGCTTTGCTTCGCTTCTTAACCTCAAAGGCTGTCCAGCATAGCCAGACGCTTGCAATATGCAGTGTCATGGACAGGGACCAGAAGAGTGCTGCATATACAGTGGAAAAAACACAGTAGCGTCACGTATGCGTCTATAGCTATATGTACACACACATATTGATGCTCAGGTACGCACACGCAGCCTGGATTTTCCAGGCTGACAGGTCACTTCCTCTTCTCCCAGCCTTGGAAGATTTTCCCTGGAGCTTGTAACCTGCCCTGCCCGGCTCTGGGGAGCTCACCCCCCACGAGTCTCTTCCAACAGCCTCCAATTCACTTGCTTTCCCAGCTGATGTTAACTAAACATCAGCTTTTAACCCCTAGGGTATTACACTTGGCCTTTGTACCCACTGCAAACATCTCCATAAATAAATGCTTGAGTAATGAGGAAGGAGACGGAAGGGTTCAGGTGAAAAACAGCATACACAAAACTTGATTGAGCTGTCTGGTCACTACACCCTGATACAAAGGTGATTGGGGAGGTTTCGTGATGGATGGCATGTCGTTTGCAAGGGCTCTGTCTGTAGTTGCCAGCGCAGAAAGCGGTCCTTAAAATTCCAGCAGCTGAAGCTCTGCCATCCGTCAGGGAGAGGAACACAGCCATCCACCCACCCACTTGGCCGGTGCAGGAGCCCGAACGATGAGCATAAGTCACAATCATTTTGTTTCTGCAAAACTCTTGGCCATGAAGTAGCAGCCAGTGCCCGGCTTGCTGTGTGGCACTCCTATTTGTACTGACAAATGCGTCTGTATACAGGGGCTCCCCAACTCCTGATGCACAGGGCTTTTCCCACCTGACAGCGAACTGGTCAGAGCGGGAGATGCTGCTGCTTACGGCAGGATTCTTCGGTCACAGGAGTACAGTGCGTTCCTACCTGCGAGAATGATTGATTTCATAAAACAGCTTGGAAATGAGGTCAGTGTTGTTTAGGCCTCCATTTGTAGGCATTCAAACACTACTGTAATCCAATTAATCTTTTTTTCCTTTCGAGTGTCACCCATCACGGAGGGTGCAAAGTGGAAATGGGTTTTGTCCACCCTTCTTTGGATCTCAGCAGCGTTAATTTTTAATTGAAAGCCACGCTCTTACACCAAGAAGCCAGATGGATTTGATTCAAACTTCACTCAAACATCCTTTGACTGTGCTTCGAGTACTTTATAGGAGTTTAGACTGAAATTAAAAAGTGATCTATGCAATGCACACCCCATTCAGTTGGTTTAGGGAACTTTGCAGGTAAGACCCGCCTTTGTAGGTAAGACCCGCCTTTCCCCCCCCTGCAGCTCTTGGCTACTTGGTCTGGTTCCCACACTGCTCACGCTGGCTAAACACAGACCAATTCCTGGCAAAATAAACAGCATTTCTTAGTCAGTACAGAATCGTTTGGCTTCTTTGCCTGAATTATGAATTCTCCACAGGTTACACCTGTGGCCAATAGGGCCTGAGGGATAAAGCAATATGAAAGCAAGTCATTATTTGAGTAAACATGAGATGATGCCACGAGGAACAATTTGGCTCACCAGGTGGCAGAGAGAAGCAGCAGCATTATTCTGCTTTTCTCCATTTCTTTGTCAAGGCGGGCACCACCGGCCATTTTTCACGTCACACAACCGTTCTCCCCCATCCCCTATGGGTGAAGCGATGGTTTAGGGAATTACACGATCAGAGCAGGAATTTGGGCTCGACACCTTTTTCCCCATTGGTTTGAGGCACCGGCTGGGGAACACCTGAAATTAATGGGACCAGCGTCTTGATAGTGAGAACACAGGGCAGTTGATAGAGGATGACCCGTCTCACCATCCCCAATTGACATGGGGGAAACTGAGGTACAGATGTACAAGTCAAGGCACGTGTATCGCTGCAGTTTAGAGTTACTATCACTTTATCTTGATTTTTCTGGGCTGAAGGGGAGCTTACCCACCAAAGGGAGAGGCTACGGGGTCGATCCTCAGTTCCCCTCCCGCTGCCGGCCCCCGGGGCTGGCAGGATCCGCTCACTGACCTTTCCAGGAACGGGGCTGCACGTCTGAGCGAAGACTCACTCAGGACCAACCCCCGTGACTCTGGATAAATGAAACACTTTGCCGTCTGGCATATCACTCCGTTTCCCACGAACGGCACAAATAGTCACCGCGGCATGTACAAACACAAGGAATCTATTATTGGCACCTCTCCTTGGCTCGCCGTCGTGACGTCCAGCCTGGAGGCAAGTGTTAATGCCCTTATAAGGCTCCTCGCACACATTTAAATGTGTTATCCTTTGGCCGATGATACAAACTGCTATCTCAGTAGCATACGGCATGGGGAGGTGGGAGATTTTCTTGGCTCTGTGGTGAGAGAGAGAAATTAAAAAGGAGCCTACAATGCTGAGTCACTGTGACAAATAACTTACTATGGAATACATTCAGGCTTTAGCAAGGAGGCAGCTGATAGTGAGTCAGTGACTGACTAGTGCCTCCTAGATTTTCCTCCTTGGGAAAGATTCAATTTAACAGGATGAAGCGCCAGCAAAGAGTCGTTCTCTGTGTTACCGAGTCAATATCGCTAATTACACACATAGTTAAAACTGTCAAGTTACATTATACATCACATAATATGTGCATTTTGGTTGGTGTGTGGCATCTCCCCATTACAAAGTGATTCAGTGTGTCCTGTCAAAAAACACTGGTTTTCAGACGCTAGAAGTTTTACCAAACTTCAGCTATTTGGTTGTCTTAATTCAAGCACCAGTTTGACCCCTCTTTTGGTTGCTCAACTTTTGCAGTGTTGTGAATGTCCTATTTAGCGTTCTGGTTTAGCACTCCATAGCACAATTTAAACCAAAATGGATAGTTTTGTGTTAAAAAAAACCCCATCCAAGTGCAAAATGGGTACAATTTTGAGGCAGAAGGTAGAAGGTCACAATTCACCCAAACATTTAGCACCAGTGAAGTAAAATTTGCATGTGCTCAGTCACAGCCAATTTGTTGGGTTTTTTTCTTTTTTTTTTTGGTTTTTTTTTTTTTGGGGGGGGGGTGGGGGTGTATCTGTGGGTTTTCCCCCCTCCAGTCTGACAAACCCATACTCAGACAGGGAAAGACAATCTCGCCCTGAGAAGCAGCTCACTCAGGACCATGCACTCGGAGGAGAGAAGCAGAAAGCAGGTCTGAGCAACTTTGTTCTGATCCCCTTCCCCTGGACTCCAGGCCATGTACCTGCCAAGTTGAACAGCAAAAACATCATGAAACAAAGCCTCCACCAGCTGAAAAGCTGCAGCCAAACCCCTTTTCTACTCACGCAACCCCCTTTCTGTTTACACTGCCTGGCACAGCTGCCGATTAAATTCTCAAATATTCACACAATCTCCTACCGCCACGTGACCAACACCACTTCCTTTAGGAGATAACTTGCTGTCTTGCTGAACATCAATAATATGGAAAAAGTTAAAAGGCAATTATGTCACCCAGCATTGCAGTCTTTTCAGCCAGCCCATCCCTGGCCATGGCAGCAGGGGATGAAGGGGCTTGAGCAACATGATATCTCCTGTGTTCCCACCAGGTTGCTCACCCAGCTGATGTCCCTTTCATCCCTCGCCTCCAGAGAGACCCAGCAGCATCAACCCCAAAATTCCTAAGATACCACACTAACCATTACATTATGGGGAAGATTATAACTATTCCCAAGCAGACCACAACCAGGTGGAAAGAATTTCCTATCTTCCTCTTCCACCTGCACTCCAGGAGGAGATATGAGGTTCAGCCTGACAAGGGGAACACTTTCCCTCAAGTAATTCCAGCTGGGACACTGCAGTCAGGCCACCCTTTATGAGCACAAGTATAAAGGCATAGAAAAATCCACTGGCTGCTTGAACAGTTAATTAGCAAGTGAATTATGCTAATGCTGTTCCTGTCTAAAGACTGGCTGTTAAAGAAGGGTAATTAATTATTTACATCTGTCCAACTCATATGTACTACAGTAGCCCAGTTGCTAGTGAATGGGGTCCATAAAGCTGGTCAAATATTTTTGCACGATGCTTTTGTTTGTTTCTTGAACAGAAGTGCCTTTTTCCCCTAAAACAAAGCTTTTCTTGAGAATTGGTGATATCATCAACAATTTCACTGTCTTTTTTTAGCCTAGTGCATCTCTCTCCAACCCTGCGAGACAAAGGACTTCCTTATTTCCACCACGGCTCTACTAAATCACATTACAAACCCCACTATTAAAGCAACTGGCATTCTCGATAGAAGGGTGGAGGGATAGCCAAGGGCTTTTCCAGACCAGGGAAGAGGCAAATCCACAGGCCTGCAGGGAGCTACTTGTTCCGCTGATGCCAGCGTTAGCTTGTCTGTGGTTGCTGAAGGATTTTCGAGCCAGGCTGTCATTGGCCCTGAGGCAGTGAAGTGGCCTTGAAGTGGATGTGAGCACGTAGTTGTGATCAAGAGAGTCTTATTTTAAGGAAGAATTGTCTTCTATTTGTGAAAATCACACACAGACCCTGCTTTTAAGGGCAACAAATTTGTAATTTTAAAGAAAAAAACCCACATTCGTGTTTTCCTCTGTGCACTTGTGAAGAGCAGCTCTCAGAGATGACCTTTCCAAAACGCCTGTCAACGATCAGCTATAAAACAAGAGATCTCAGTAATATTTTTCTAATGCAGAGTGAAGAGCAGCCAACTTCCCGTAGAAAAGGAGGAGGATTTTCTCAAACTAATTTTATTTCCTTATCTTTAGTCATCTGTTGAAAAGAAAACACTAAATACATTCCTCAGTCTACTCCTTCCAGTGATAGCTCGAAGGAGTAAAGAACCATATGCTCCTTCAGCTGATCTATACTGTCTCCATGACAATGCACATTTACAAAGTTTGCTCCTAACAACTTTGTAGTATGAGCTCCAATTGCTTGTAATTAAGGATACGAGGCGGCCTTTCAGAAGGGAAGGGTTGCTCCTCGCTGCGGCTACATCCATCGGGCTCCCCTTCCCGCTTCTGCTGGAGAGGGATGCCTCTGGGTGAGGCCGATACTCTCCCACACAGAAACTGCCTGGACCTTCAGCCGGCATAAATCAGTTTAACTTCAGCCTCACCAGTGCAGCTCAGCCATCTAGCACCAGTCAAGAAGCTAATACACTTAGTCCCTTCAAGTTCCACACCAGTTTTAATACATAAAACCATTACGTAAGACAAAAAAAAAAAAAAAACCAACAAACCATTAAAAGGGTTTTTACTTATTAGAAAAAGTTTTATATCTACACGGAGTGGACTCCTTGGGAAGGGATGTTTTGCTCACGCAGTGAAACCAGATTTCCCTAACATTCCTCTCTGGAGCAGAGGAGGGTGGTGAAGCCATGACTGCTTTGAGCGGGACACAAAGGTGGAGGAGCAGGAGCTGGGCACGAGAGCCCAGCTGGGCACCAGAGAAGGCAGGCGAGGAAAGAGGGGTCAGCTGGCTAGTGGGGAAGGGAGAAAGCGTGCCAGAAAACATAGGGGCGTGATTTACAAACAAGATGGGTTTAAGTGCCAGTAGTAAAAGCAAAAAGTAGTAATTCTAAGAGGGGAAGGTGGACAGCTTGTTTGTCTGAAAGGAAAATTATGGGATTTGACAGCTTCGCTTTTTAATGTCTTAAAAATGTAATTCTAGACATAGGCATATTTTATACTTTTTTAAAAAATAAAAATGCAATTCCTTGTTCGATCATCCTCCCAGTACTTAAGGCAGACTGAAGGTTGGAATGTCCCGTCTTTAAGGCTTTTAGTCCTCTCTTTGGGCCAGCTCAGCTCACCTCAGTGCAGTAGACTGGCGTTTCTTCCCAGGCTCGGTGGGTATGTTGGGAGGGGTGTCCCTAACCTGTGGGGAGGAGATGGGTCCCAGGCAGAGGCAGCAGGTCACACTGCTCCAAGGAGGTGAGGCAGTGCCTGCCCAGCCATGCCGCTCCTTCTAGGGGTTGCCTGGAGGGAGATGCCTTGCAGGAGCCGGGCCCTGCAAACACCCTTTGGGGCCCTGGCAAAACTCACCTAGGATCTAGATCCCAATGGGCCAGGCTGTGTCCTGAGCCCCACGGCACTGCAAACTCACCCCAACGGGGATTTATTCAGTTTAGCGACACTTGCAGGTGTGCCCGTGGTTTGCACACTGCATGTGCACCGCCATCTGCAAAGGGTGAGGGAGCCACCCAGCAGAGCACTCAGGCTGGGGCACCTCTAAAATTCTGGGATCTTTTCCAAAATAGCATTTGGAGAGGCCAGTATCAATAAGTCACTTCACAGTTCCACGTCCATTGTCCAGGGGATAGCCAGTCAGCGAAAACAGTTGCCTTCTTGGGCTTTTACCCAGTGCAAAACACTGGACAGTATCTGTTCTGGGACAAGGTGGATATTAGGAAACACTTCTTTACTGGAATAGTGATCAAGCACTGGAACAGGCTGTCAAAGGAAGTGGTGGAGTCACCATCCCTGGAGGTGTAGATGTGGCACTTCAGGATGTGGTTTAGCAGGCATGATGGTGTTAGGTTGACAGTGGGACTTGATTATCTTGGAGGTCTTTCCAACCTTAAAGATTCTATGATTCTGGGAATTATCAGCATCCAAGAAAGGTGTCAGCTGACAAAAAGGCAGCCACTATCACCCCTCCTGCCACCAAGGTATGTGAGGGTAATACTAGGGAGAGGACATGATGCAATGGCAGATTTTACACATTAGCCCTTTAGATCTACCGGATCTTTCTCAAAATGAGTTAAGAAAGGGTCAGAAACACTGTCAGGTGGGCAACAGCTCAAGGGCAGGACAGAGGCCATGTCTGGGGGCACAAATGAGTGGGTCACCTGTGACGGGGACCACTGCTTCTGGGGGTGCAGGTGACCAGCCATCCTGGCTGAGGCAAGGTCTTACCACCCACAGAGGTGTGGCACACCTCTTTATACTCCTTTAAATCCTTTACATTCCTGTTTTTTTTTTTTTTTCCAGGTTTCTTGAGTTTTCCTTTATAAGAAAAAAACTTAATGCAAAATTTTCAAGAAAAATCTTTTATGTTTTTGTATTTTTCTTCTGTGTTAAAAGGTTTTTTACTGGATCTATAAGAACAACTTCCATTTGAAAACACCATTTGCCAGAAAATATTGACATATTCCTGTACTTACTAAGAGTATACAGAAGTTTGGATTTACTTCTAACCAACCAAGCCAGGGTACTCAGCTTATTGCCCACTTTAATGGAGAGAAAAAAAAAAATAAAAAAATCCCATACTAGGATATAATAGCAGAAAAATGTTCAGGAACAGGCTGCGTCTGGGCTACAGGCTGTCAATTGGCAGCCTCCACCTAAACAAGTGCAGAAAGACGTTATATTGTTATTTTCAGAGCCTATGTGTTTCACTATTCCCCAATCGGTACAATAGCTGTCAGCATTCCTGTTTTGAATTTCACACATTTGCTTAATCAGAAACCAACAGAAATACACAACCGGCTCGAGTGGCGCATGAGACTCAAATTCTTTCTTTAACAAGGAGTGACCCAAGATACGGGTTGCAGATCAGGTTAACCCCACATAATCAGTTTTAAATGGGCCTATAGTAGGTATTTCAGCTCAATAAAAAACTTCAGCTGGCTAAGATGTGACTGTATTTAAAAGAGAAAGTATGAAAGAACAATGATATATTTATTTTAAAATAAACCAGACACATTTATTTTGAACTGTCAGAATGAAACATTTAGAGATTTATTCTTTTTTTCCCTAGTTCACAACCTCATAAACTGACTCAGACAGCAAAATCCCTATGAATTTATCAGATACTTTTACTTTTGCTCGACTGGCATTTTTCACTAAGAAACCTCCATCATTAAAATTTTCACCCAGCTGCAAACTTCGCTGCTTGTACCTCCTGAGAGGGATCATTTAAACACAAACAGGACTCCCAAGAGTTGGCAAGCACGGACTCCTGTTGAGCAGCTCTGCTCCTCCCAACCCTCGCCCTCCCAGCAGTCAAGCCCAGGACACTGCTCGCAAGATGTCTCAACATCCCTTTGACGCCCGCAAACACATGCTAAGTTCTAATTATGCTTGACAGCCCTCTAGAAATTCAGATTTCTTCCCCCTCCCTCCCTGAAGATGCCTGATTCCTCCTGAAGTCTATTTAGAGAGAATGAAGTGAAGGCTCCTCTAATTAAAGCCGAGTCTCCAGTTATCCCTTCACCCCGTACACCGGGGCGAGGACAAATTCTGCCAGCCAGGAGTCACATCTAGACTAGTCTACCAGCATTACGCAATGAAAGGAGGTGTGCTGTGTGAGAAGGAGTTTCTGCTGGGAAAAGAGACAGCTCAGAGTCACAGCTTCCTCTTCAAGCCCGCGAAACTCACGGATTCAGAAAGATTTGTTTCCCTCACTACAAAACACCCTTCTTTGGGAGGGTAAGAGTCAGCCCTGCTAATGTCTCCATTTAGTGGGAAAGCACACGAGACCCAGTGTGCCAGGACCTTAAGAGGCACCACTCAAAGCTATTTGGTGCCTCTGTGAGCTCCTTGGTGAATGACAACGTAAAGGATTCAATGTGTACGCCCAAGTGTCGAACAAACACCGCCTATTAAAGAGTTCAAGGGGAGGAAATGCTTTCCAGACACACAAGCCTTTTCTAAGGCAATTGCTACTCCGTAGGATGTCAGATGCATAATGCCGATGCCATAAATGTCACCGTACAGCAGTTTTCATTCAGAAAATATGATTGATGTCCAGAAAATCCAAAGAAATACATATCCCTTCTAATTCCTCTTACCCCTGCCCCTTTCTCTGGGGCTTTGGGAAATGGGCTTCAGGAGAAGCTTTGAAGAGTCATGCAAAACCAATCACCTCCAGCTTTTGGAGAGTGGGGGAAAGCTACAAAACAGCCACATCTTTTGGGAGGTTGAGAAAGGGGAGCAGCCCTGGCTGATAGCTTCCGCGCAGCTCTCGGGCCTTCGCAGCCTGGCTCCCTGGCCTGCTGCATCCTGCGGTGCTGCTGGCACAGCCCACCCTTGGGCAAGATGTTTTTTCTTTTTGCTAGGAAGGATGTCAGGCCAGAAGCCTGATGGAAAATAAAAAACCCATCGGTGCACGTAGAAGAGTTGCTTGCTGGGGCCACAAGCCAGGCAAAGAAAATATTAGTGCCCTTACTATGTAGGGAGATTAAGATCCTGGTTAATTTTATTTAATTGCCTCCAGCTCCCTTTGGTCAATAGGGAAAGGCAGGCATCCAGGGGAGATCCAAACCAAGCTGGACTCAAGGCCTTGGAGATGAGCCTATATAGCTCCTTAGACAGTACAGGGAACTCACAGCCATGGCCCTCCTGGTTTCAATGTGTTAGTTCAGCAGGGCTAATCCAGGCCTGAGTTACTGGCTCAGGACTGTGTCCAGGCTTGGGTTCAAGCTGGAAGAGGAGTTGTGCCTGCATCCTTGGAAACCCAGACCAAGATTTGGACTGAACAGCCACCCAGTCCCCCTGGTTTTTGCTGTATTACTGTTGCATTTTATGGTCACCAAGAAATCTTTTTTTTCCTCCCCCTCCTCTTGATATGTTACTCCCTGGAGTGGGCTGTTTGTCCCCCCAGCAGAAAATAAGGAGTCACACCAGCAGCAGAGGGTGTGGGGGCAGATGCTTTTTGGGCATCAGAACTGGCAGTTTTTAGAGCCTCCGAATGAGTAGGCGACTGTGCTGAGGCTCTTTCTCCCACCACAAATCACGAAGCCAAATATCTCAGCTGCGCTGCATGTCTGCAGGAGCTCCTCCTCCGGTGCTGGCGAGTGTGGGAAGGGCTCTGCTGGCATGCAGCACACCCGAGCGCTTGCGTGCGCATGGTCGCAATTAAGGCCAGCCCCAGTGCATGTGTTGGGGACGTGCACACAGGCAAAGCCACCTATAACCTGCCTGCCCATCTTCACAAGAGCAACCCAGAGCACACCAAGCATCGGGACTACGTGCAACCAGCCAAACCCTTCAGGGACGCTGGCACTTAGATAGCCTGTGCTGGGAGCAGGGAGGAAGACGAGGGCATAAGGGCACCAGCAAGCAGAGCTCTTCTCTGTTTCTTCTTAGAGACGTGAAGGAAACAAATTAGCTCAAGGTAGTGGAAACAGATGTACTTCTGTATCTTGTACCCTATAAAAGAAAGGCCCTTCCAGTGGAACAGATGGGTTTAAGTGCCATTTAAAGCAACTCCTGCTTTACCCAAGAAAGCCTCACACAAGCTTTGCGTGTGGATTACGCAAGCAGTTTATACAAGAAAGAGTCTGGTCACACATCTCTAACATCACAGGAAGCCTTCTGAATCAAAGCTGAACCAGAGGAGTCAAGAAAAACAGCCCCTACACCCTTGAACCTCAGGCACTGCTGTTGACTTAAACTATTTGTGATTGGGAGCTGAGCTCAATTCTGCAACTGCAGCTTCTCCTTCCCTTTTCTGCTTGCATCCTTTGATAGCCTGGTCTCAGGGAGACATTTTTTTAGGAACAAGTAACAGCATGGCTTCATGATATCTCGTGAATTGTAAAGACTGTCACAAAAGTGCTGAGGGAAAAGGTGGAGAGATTTCACAACAATGATTGCACAAGCAGAAGTTGTCATTATAGGCGTCATGTCTCTCAGCTCCTCAAAGTTAAGCCATGGATTTAGCACGTGCTGCCTCAGCCACTTTGCACCTTCTCCTACATGAATTTTCTTCAGGGACCAGAGCAATGAGAGCTAAGCAATAACCTTCAGAGGTTTCCTTTTTCTACCTCCATTCTTTTGCAATCCTGTACTGCTGACTAGGGTCATAACCAACATGCACTTTAGATCTGTGAACGGAGAAGAATGTGGAAGACAAGTAACACCTTAATTTCTCATCGTGTTAAATGAAAAGATACTAGATACAGAAAAAGGTGGAGTTGTTTGTTTGCTCCCTTCCAGTCAAAGCACTGCTTAAAAGGTAGAACCTCAAAAAACAGCCACAAAAAAAATATAGGACAGTCAAATTTTGTTAAAATAATCAATACGGATAGAGGAAAGATCAGCTTGAATGAAATTTAGAGAGGAAAAATATCCTCTCATCCTTCCTCCGTACAGGCTAGTCCAACCACTCAGCTCACGCTCCTGCTGCTGCCATTTCAGAAGTGACAGCTTTCAAAGGAGCCAGGACTGGTTTGCAATGCTAAGCTGAGGGAAGCACACGCAAGCAACAGCTGAACACAGAAACACAGAGGAAACTAAAGTGGTTTTGAAAGAAAAAAAAAATAATAATCCCAGTGATATAATATAGAGTGGAGTCGAGGCAAAAGGATTCTAGCAGTGAAAGAAAAGTTGTAGATTTGGCTCATTGCTTAAACCACTGCTTAAAGTCTACTACTGATAAAGATGAGGAGGTAAAAAAAAAAACAGCCAACATACCTGCTGGTGACTACAATAAAAGCCTGAAGCTTCATCTCCTACAGAAAAGAGCATTCCTGGTAGGCTATTGCTCCATCTGTTTATATGCATGAGTGCTCCCACCCCCAGCACTCCTTTACTCTTGTGAACAGCACGCACTTCAGCCTTTTCCCTCTAAACACTTACACCTGTTTCCTGTGAAGCTGCTGGCTGTGCTCACACACCGCTCCCATTCTCAAGTAGGTTAGAGATCAGCTGGCCCCGTATGAGCCATACCTAGGAGTAGTCCTTGCATCCTCAGTACCTCACCTGTTATGCTTCAGACATCACTCCTCCTAGCCAGCACCCTTCCAACAGTGTGGGAGGGAAATGAGCAGCATGTTAATACCATCACCCCATTCTTGTATCCACCTCTTCAAGGTCCGCTGCCCACTCCAGGCTACAGCCCCATAGTTGCTAACAGGGCTGGAGTCATGCAACCCCTTCCATTCATCATGGAAAAAAAAATAAAAACAACCAAAACACCACAACGTTTTTGGCTGAGAGTGGAGAGAAAAAAATAGATTGTAACTGTAAGTCCAAATAAACCTGTCTGCTCTTTGCTAGATACTACAGGAGATGCAGTGTAGACAAGTGGAAAGCTTGGGGATAAACATGGACAAGTTGACAAAACTAATGAGGCAAACCTTTTTTTCACACATTTTGAGAGCAAAGTGGCTAAAGGGTAGTTACTATAATAGTAGGATGGGAGAACACTTTAAGGTACTTTCGCAGGAGAACATATTTGTCCAAATTTTCAGTCTTCATATTGCACGTGTTTCTCAGGCCAGATTTTTGGTGGCTCTTTCTTGCACGCAGTGTTTCCAGAGCTGCTCTTGGCGTATGGAGTGAGTCCTTCTGTCCGCAGCAGGAGAACAGAGTGAAATACTGGAAAATGCAGAGTTTGTACAGGTAGAACTCTTCTCATCTCACCGTGACCACTCCTGACCTAGTGATGATGAAACCTGAACTGGGACTGGATCTTCTGTACTGTTTACTGGCTTCAGTCAGTGCTTTGGGCAAGGCTATGAACAGCATCGCCTCTTTCAGAACAGGAACATGAAACAGAGCCCTTTCAGTGTGCCTGTCTCATGTCATGCAATTCAGAAATGCATGCAAAAGTGCAAATACTCAACCACCCATTTAAACAACCTGGAAGATATTGCTGAGAGGATGCAGGAGACTAGCAGATCACAAGGACAAGGGCACTGTATTTGGTGAATATCATAGAATCATAGAATGGTTAGGGTTGGAAGGGACCTTCAAAGGCTGAATATAAGCTTAGAGTAAATATTTGAACAACAAACTGGAATTTAACCAACTCAGTGTTTTATTTAAAAGGAAGGGCATGAGAGATAGCTGAGGCTGGCATCATAGTAATAAAGAACATTCCAAAAGAAAGTGAGAAAATAATCAAACAAGAATATTCACAATGGAAAGAGGGAGCTATGAACCACGTGAAGCTCAGAGAAAAATCTGTGGGAAACAGATTTTTGGCTTGAGAAGAGATGTGGTTATAGAATCATAGAATAGTTTGGGTCGGAAGGGACCCTCAAGGGTCATCTAGTCCAACCCCCTGCAAGGAGCAGGGACATCTCCAACCAGATCAGGTTGCTCAAAATCTCATCCAACCTGGCCTTGAATGTTTCCAGGGATGGGGCATCCACCACCTCTCTGGGCAACCTGTGCCAGTGTTCCGCAACGCTCATTGTAAAAATTTTTTCCTTATCTCAAGTCTGAATCTATCTCCCTCTATTTTAAGACCATTACCCCTTGTCCTATCACAAGAGGCCCTGCTGAAGAGTTTCTTCCCATCTTTCTTATAAGCTCCCTTTAGGTACTGGAAGGCTGCTATAAGGTCTCCCAGGAGCCTTCTCTTCTCTAGGTTGAACAGCTCCAACTTTCAGCCTGACGTCGGAGGAGAGGTGCTCCAGCTCCCTGATCATCTTCATGGCCTTCCTCTGGACTTGCTCCAACACGTCCACATCCTTCTTACATTGGGGGCTCCAGAACTGGACACAGTACTGCAGGTGGGGGGGGTCTCATGAGAGCAGAGCAGAGGGGCAGAATCACCTCCCTCGACCTGCTGACCACGCTCCTCTTGATGCAGCCCAGGATGCAGTTGGCTTTCTGGGCTGCAAGGGTGCAGTGTTGGCTCATGTTGAGCTTCTCGTCCACCAGCACTCCCAAGTCCTTCTCCTCAGGGCTGCTCTCAATCCATTCTCCCCAAGCCTGTATTTGTGCTTGGGATTGCTTTGACCCATGTGCAGGACCTTGCACTTGGCCTGGCTGAGCTTCATGAGGTTGTCACAGGTGCACCTCTCCAGCCTGTCAAGGTGCCTCTGGATGGCACCCCTTCCCTCCAGTGTGTCCACCATACCACACAGCTTGGTGTCATTGACAGACTTGCTGAGGGTGCACTCTATCCCACTGTCCATGTCACAGACAAAAATATTAAACAGGGCCAGTCCCAATACCAGCCCCTGAGGAATGCCACTTCTCATCAGTCTCCACTTGGACATTGAGCCATTGACCACAACTCTTTGACTGCAGCCATCCAGCCAATTCCTTATCCACCCAGTGGTCCATTCATAGAATCCATGTCTTTCCAGTTTAGAGAAGGATGTTGTACAGGACAGTGTCAAATTCTTTGCACAAGTCCAGGTAGATGACGTCAGTTGCTTGTCCCTTGTCCACCGATCCTGTAACCCTGTCACAGAAGGCCACCAAATTGGTCAGGCATTATTTGCCCTTAATGAAGCCATGCTGGCTGTAACCAATCACCTCCTTATTTTCAATGTGCATGGTTTCCAGGAAAATCTGCTCCATGACCTTGCCAGGCACAGAGGTGAGGCTGATTTGCCTGTAGTTCCTTGGGTCTTCCTGATTTCCCTTTTTAAAAATGGGGTTATATTACCCCTCTTCCAGTCAACAGGAACCTGACCAAATTGCCACGACTTCTCAAATATGATAGACAGTGGCTTGGCAACTTCATCTGCCAGTTCCCTCAGGACTGGCGGATGCATCTCACCAGCTCCTGTGGACTTGTGCACCTTTATGTTTCTTAGATGGTCCCAAACCTGCTCTTCTGCTACAGTGGTCAGTTCTTCATTCTCTCAGTCTCTGCTTTTGCTTTTTGTGGCTTGGGGAATTTGGCTGGAGCTCTCTCTGGCAAAGACTGAGGAACAACTGAAAAAAGTTGTTCAGTACATCAGCCTTCTCCGTGTCTTGGGTAGCTAGGTCTCCCATTTCCTTCTGGAGAGGGCCCACATTCTCCTTGGTCTTCTTTTTATCCCCAACATACCTAAATAAGCTTTTCTTGTGCTCCTTAACATCCCTGGCCAGATTTAATTCTGTCAGGGCTTTAGCCTTCCTTACCTGATCCCTGGCCACTTGGACAATCTCTCTGTAATCTTCCCAGGTCACCTGTCCTTGTTTCCACCCTCTGTAGGCTTCCTTTTTGTTTTTCAGTTGGTCCAGGAGTTCCTTGTTCATCCATGCAGGCCTCTTCGCATTTTTGCCCAACTTCCTCTTTGTTGGGATTCATCACTCCTGAGCTTGGAGACGTGCTCCTTGAATATCAAACAACTTTCCTGGACCCCTCTTCCCTCCAGGGCTGTATCCCATGGCACTTTACACAGCAGATCCCTGAGGAGGCCAAAGTCTGCTCTCCTGAAGTCCAGGGTAGAGAGATTGCTGAATGCCCTCGTCACTGCTCTAAGGGTCTTGAACTCCACCATCTCATTATTTCTGCAGCCAAGGCTGCCCTTGAGCTCCACATTCCCCACCAGCCCTTCCTTGTTGGTGAAAACAAGGTTCAGCATAGCACCTCTCCTCATTGGCTCCTCTGTCTCTTGCAGGAGGAAGTTATTATCCACTCATTCCAGGAACCTCCTGGATTGCTTGTGACCTGCTATGTTGTCTCTCCAACAGATATTAAGATGGCTGAAGTTCCTCATGAGGGCCAGGGCTTGTGACTGTGAGGCTGCTCCTATTTGTCTATAAAGAGCTTTGTCCGCTCAGTCTTCCTGGTTAGGTGGTGTGCAGTAAACCCCCACTGTAACGTCACTTGTCCCTGCCCTCCCTCTAATCCTGACCCATAAGCTCTCTGTCAGCTCCTCATCTGTCCCCAGGCAGAGCTCCATGCACTCCAGCTGGTCGTTGACATAGAGGATGACACTCCCTCCTCATGTCTCCAGCCTGTCCTTCCTAAAGAGCCTATATCCCTCCATCCCAACAGTCCAGTCACAGGAGCCATCCCACCACATCTTTGTGGTGCCAATGGATAATGACTCTATAAGGAGTGTTTGGGCAAAGCCAGAGAGTAACTGAAGCTAAGGCATGAGGAAGGAAGAACAGCTGTTAAATACCAAGCCACAATCAGATATCACTTAAGCTTGGTGCTGGTTTTCAGACCAAAAATAATAACAAATCTTTCAGCTGAGTATGCACAAAGCATAAAAATATTAGAAAAATGTTTAGGAAGTCAAAAGCGACATGAAGGCAAAAGAGGACTTCATTACAAGTTAAATCTGTATTTTTCCCAAGGTACTTGCAGAGCACTCCCTGATTTCAGGCTATTTGTCTTACCCTGAGACACCACCTAAGAAGGACGTGGTTTTCATGTCAGGGAGTGATCAACAGGGGGTGGCGCGCGGGGGTATCTTCCTAGAGCTAATTTAGCCCATCTGTTCTAGAGAGTCAGAAAGAACAAAACTGGCCTTCCTCCCAGTTGAATCAGGAGAAAAGTGCCAGTTTTGGGCCACAGCAATAGTACTGTTTTGTGTGCTTGTTCTCCATTATTTGAGAAATACTGGGGGAAGCTTGATGTCATTTGGCTTCTGGAGGCGTTCCTCATGAGACGTAGAGGGATGGAGCTTGCAGCCTTTGATGAGGAAGACAAACAGAACTGAATCTATAACAAGAAGAGGAAACCCTTGTAGGTTTTTTCTTCCAGATGTTCATTCAAACATTTGAGTTAGCATTAAAAAAAAAAGAGCTTAAAACAGTCTAACCAAAATCACTCTTAATCAGGTTTTGTTTCCATGGCACCTTTGATGTCATAAGCTTAATAGCTCTCCAGTGATCCATAGAGTCTTCCAGGAAAAAAAAAAAGGCTAGACAACCTGAATGCCAAATGTTGAACACACCCTTAAAAATATCCTTTCTGAAAAGTTTTCAGACCTCCCTTCTCTTTTAAGAATCAAGGGAAACCAGAATTCAAACCAGGAATTTCCCCCTCCCACACACCCCCGTCCCGCATGTCACCAGAAATCTTTGCGCAGCAGTTGGAATATATGGAGACCTACAAATATATTATTAAACTGCAAAGGAAATGCATAAAAAGACTGTTATAAAAATAGCTGTAAAACACTTTTTTTCCTTCTACAGATGTAAACTCTCAAGAAACATCTTTCTGTCAAAACTGAAACAGATTGTGGTGTTCGGCAGCACATTTCTTTGCTAGGGAAACATTCTTCATACAGTATTTTTGCTCTTCATCTGATGTTTTTTCCAAGGATTTTCTAATTAATTGTGGTGCTGATGGATGATAGCAGCTATGCTATGGCTGCTACTAACACATACACACATCTTGCCAGAGGTAAAGTAGGTGTAATTTGCTTTTCTTGAAAAGCTTTTGCTCGGTAATATTTTTATGGCCTGATCCGGCACTTGTGGTGAAGCAACATTCCCAGTACCGTCAGCCTTCAGGATCGTTATCTGATTTTATACGAAGAAAAAGGGGCAGATCCTGGTTTGCTGCTTTTCTGGTTATCACCCTTTGAGGAGAGATGCATGTCTTGGCCTGGTGGTTTTGGTAGGTAGAGGAGAGGGACCAAAGCTTCAGGTGACAAGACTTACAGAAAACTGCTGCTGGAGAAATTAAATATCATGAACTGTATTAAAAAAAAAAAAAATTCTAACCATGATCATCCTTGTTTCTTTGAAGGTAAAGTGTAATTATTTTAATGTTCTGATAGTAAAATACACAGGAAAGGTCTACTAACTTTTATGGAAAATACCGCTTAAAAATTCAATTTATTTTCAAAATGGAAGTTGATAAAACTCCGTTTAAGAGATGCCAAATATGCATATCAAATAAGACACATATAAAACATGATATGAACAAAATAAAACAGTTCTTCAAAATAAAAGCTACTAGTCAAGTTACTTTATAATTTACTGTTGCTAGAACAGAAAAATGAAACAATGCTGTATCCTTCACATGTCCGGGCTTGAACTCTGCCATACACGTAGAGTGAATCTGGATGCTGTTAAGTGAACCAACGTACTAGCTAGCCATAATTTATAACCCATTTAGCCAAATAAATAACCTTGTCATATTAAAATAACTATCATATTTAAAAAATATAATACCTAATAGAATTTTGAGCATAACTTATAAAGTGGATGTTACCTCTCTACATGAAAGGGTTTAAACTAAAATCTCTGTATGGGTGAATTACTCTAGGCTTTTGATGATCTAACAGAGAGTGTAACAGAGTTTATTGTATCCTAAATCACCTGTGAACATGTCAGAATTTGGCTCTGCCACACTTTCTCTGATATGAACTGTAGTAGCTGGTCTATTTTGATCTAGAATGGGAAGCTAATGAATAAAAACAAAGATTTTTTTTTTTAAAGCTTATACATCCAGATGTAGTAAATACATATTTGTTTTCTTGTTTGGGCTACTGAATTGTTTGTCTCTCTAGCCTTGTGTCATTATGGAAAGGATAAAGTATGTTAACACAGTGTATTAAAAACCAGAAAGAAAACCCTTCTCATGTTTTGATAATACTCTTTTCCTAGTTATTTTGTGTGGCTTGTATTTTGCATAATGGGACAGACTTATTTAGAGATATATATATTTATACATTCATATATTTATATGCTATGATTCCAAGTTGTTTTCCATAACAAACATCAGCAGTTTTATCACTGGGATTTTTTCCAGGTAAAGTTTTCCAATGAACCATCCAGCCATTCGTCTACAGACCCATGTTCAAGTTTTAATGTGTTTCTATTTATCCTGCTTAAAAACAAACATCTCCAGACAGAGGAGACTGACAGGCACATGAAAGACCACTTTAATCTCCTTCCCCAATCAGTGCAGATATATGAAGTGTGGTATAAACTGGAGCACGCTTAACTCACGTGGGAAGCCTTAGAAAGGTGCTTTCCAGAATACTGCTATATATGAGAACATTCCTTATTAATGACTTTATGAGAGAAGAATGATGAAAAACAATATTAATCTCTGTGGCTGGTATTGGGAACAATTGGTAGTTGAGCTTGGTGGAAGCTGGTCACTGATAAGACTACAAGCTGTGTTAGGTACGGCACTTACAAGGCAAAACCAAGCAAAACATGCCTGCCTATTAAGCTAATATGATGTGCATTTACTATAAATCTTGTGAAGTTATACATATCTGTCTTCTGTTTGGAAAATGAGTCACTGATGAAAGACAGGGGCCAGGACCTCTAGAGATCCAGATCCATGACTGGAGCAAGTGGAAACCACAAATAATTCCGAATTTTTAAGAGAATGTTGTTGTCATCACTATACACGCCCACATATGCACACACTGACTTACACAACTTTTCTTTTTTTTTTTTGGTAATTGGAAATCAAGTGCAATCTTTTAAAAGAAAATAAATCTCTTACTGAAAGCTGTTAACTTTTCCATCTTGAAAATATTGTCCTCTTTTTTTTTCTTCTTAGTTACAATTTCTCCTTCCTCAGACCTGTCTTAGCCACTCTCTCCCTCCCGCTTTCTTTCTCTCTTGGTGACTAACAAGCTTCAGGAATGAACTTCAGAGGAGTCTGAGAGAAAAAAATCTCTTCCAGATTGGCTATTTTCCCATTAACTCCTACAAATACATATTGCAGGCAGTTCAGAAGACTGGCTATAAAATACACACTCTTTCATGTCCGTGTTACCCTTTCAGCTGCGGATCCAGGCAGTAACAATGGGAAGCTGCCAGTGAACTTTGGTCAGCATCACTTTCTTGAGAATCCATACTCAGGACTGATTTTTGCAGCACAAGTTCACCCTTGCCAAAAGGAGATGTTCTTCATAAACATGCCACTTTCTTCCATTCTTCCATCCTTTAATTGTTGTTTTTTTTTTTTTCCTTAAGAGCATATTAGTTTCCTTCTTGATTCAAATCCTCCCTTGAACTGACCTGAGTCACCCACCCTCTGCTTTCTCAGCCAGCGGTAGGATTCCAGCATCATTTCTCTCTGCACCATCCACATAACAGCTCTTCTTTTTTTTTCTCCCATAGCATGTTCCTTTTTGTAGAGCCCAACTCAGTCTGCAGCAACAGTTTACCATAAAAATACCTCTTTGTCTCCCCTTATCCATTCTCCACCCCTTTCTCCCCTCCATCCAATCAGCAGAGTAATTCCACTATTAAAGATAAGCCTTTTTTAAAAACTCACTCAGCGTTTCTGTCCAAGTTAGATTAAGAATCTAGGTTTCCTAGTCCTTTTTTAAGTTTCACCTTTAAACAACTATTTCAGCACCTTTTTACTTCACTTGTTCTGGGGACCAGATTTCTCTCGTGTTTAACATTCTGTCCTGAAGTTCAGTATAAGATCAAATATTCAAAGGTACCAGGTAGCTCCCAATTATTCTAGGTTTACATCACAACAATAGAGAAAAATCTGGACTCAAAGCCCCAGAGTGATATCTGTGCCACTGATTTTATTGTTATTTGCACGTACTCTATTGTCCCCAATAAAAACCACATGTCTGGTTTGCACAATGACCTCTAACCTCAGAGGTAGCTTTTTCTTCCACCGACCCATAAAACGCACATAAGGAGAAAATAAGGACCACAGCTGACATAAAAGCAAGCTGGACCGCAGCAGCTTTAGACCCAGCAGTTTCTGATTGTTCCACTTTTGCAGGAGATCAGTGGCTGAGTGAGGGACAGGACCCTCCGATGGCACTTCAGCCCAGCCAGGGGCTCAGGAGTCACAGAGGGCACCAGAGGGAACTCAAAATAAATCCACAGGTTTTTGTTTATTTTGCAATAAAACCCAACAGAGCAGAAAATTGTGATACACCTCACATCAAATACTTCATTGTTCTGCGTGAATACCATGGGTAGCACCGATCCCACCACAGCACTTCACCTTTAGAAGAACTTGTGTAATGATTATAGCAAGGAACGAGGAGCTGAGATCCCTGGTCCTAGCTCTGTTTGAAATTTCTCCACAGAAAAAAAAAGAAAACCAAAAGTTTGGAGGGCTTCTGTGGGTGAGAGGGGCCAGCCTGTGTTTCTAGCTCGTGTCAGCGGTGTTTATCAGGATGCTGGATCCTGCAGGGAGCATCCTTTTATGATGGAGCTTGAGCATGGTGACAAAAATGCTTTTGAGTGAGAACTCTAGGCAGGTACTCAAAACCAACCATTAATAATGAACTAAATTGCATTTGAAACATGGACTGTTTAACTGCCACTAGCTTCACAGTCCCAGCACTTTACAAAAGCTAGAATTTAAAGAAATGCTTTTTATCTGACTCACGATGACTTCAGATCAATCCCAACAGTGTAAGAGCCATTATAATATTTGAATACTCCATAATTTCATTAGTCTGGCTCTTTTCATAGATCTTTAATTTGAAGTATTTTTGCTGTGTTCTGAAGATATTAGAGTAAATCATGCAGCATTTTACTGGCCTTTTGGTGATGACCATCCAGCAGGCTGGTCAAAAAAAAAAAAGGAAGAAAAATCACAAAGTAACAGGCTGTGGTTGCTGCTTTTAGAAGTTTTTCTATATGCAGGATTTCAGGCACATAACTTCTACCCGTTTTAATGGCCTTACGTAACACAGCCCCATGTTTGGGCCAGTACTTAAAGCACTGTAATGTATTTGTGCCCCTGTTTATCCACTCAACAAATAATACCTAAAACACATTTAGGGGTCTGAATGAGAAGGGGGAACGGTTTATCTCGCCGTGCCATTTGTAGCTGCTGCCTCCAGTTGTCCTCCAAGCATCTCTCTGCAGAGATGCCTCAGCTATTCACAGCGTAGCTGCTGGGTCGCCAGTCTGCTATTCAGTGTACGAAATAAACCTACACTTGGTGCAGGTTTACCTCAACGTAAACTCAAGAATGCCAGTCGCTGCCACACGAAAGTTGAGATGTCACCCTGGCACAGGTGGGACAAAGGGCAGCCTGGACCTCTGCCTGAGAAATCACTTCATCATAGATTAAGTCAACCCTGCTTATCAGTCACAGCCCTTTGGGTCTTAGTTGTCATTTAAATTAACATCCTTTCACACAGCCCCAGACACATCCAGAGGTCTTCTGATAGCAGTAAATAGAAATTTTGGCTATTGTAAAACCCCTTCACTTTGTGAAAGATTAAATGAGGTTCACTGTGAATAAACATTCAGGTTAAAGCTTTCCAAAAGGCACAGTCTTTGGGATTTTTTACAAAAGATATAATTTAAAAGTAGTTTTGTTTGGTTTTTTGTTTTGTTTTGTTTTTTTTTAAATCACGTTGTTTTCTTCTGTGTGCAAGTGTCATGCAAAACATGAGTAGGTCAGTCAATAATGGTGGTATTTGCTTCTTTGGATTGGTGCCTAAGTAGTCTAAATCACGTGTACACATGCTGGCATCACTGGATGTGAGATTACAGAAATGGAGAATTACACATGCCTTTTTAGTAATTAAAATTTCTCTTGTACTTGGTGTCTTTATTAGGAGTCCCTGAGCCCTCTTAATTCCCATTGTTAGAATCCCTGTTGCCTATTTTTAATATTCTTTCAATGTAAATACATTTTTCACATCACTTTAAGGACCTTATGCGAATAATACCCAAATAAACACAAACCAGTGAATCATATAATTTCTGGATACTTCATATGCAAGTAGCTTGAATTCAGGTCATGGAGTGCAGTAAATTTATGAGGATGCTACATGGGCTTGTAAGACCAATTAAACAAAAAAGTGAAGTAGACTGCTTTAGCTGTTTTGCAAAAGAACTTTGAATATTTCGTTTGCATTTTGTTTACCAGGAACTCCCAACGACTTTCAGTCAGACGCGTGTTCTCACAAGCGAGTCCCTCCCATTTGCATTTTAGCACTGCCATATTGCTGCGGCTCTGAAAAGCAGAAGGAAAAGGCCATTTGCTTAAAAAGGGCAAAATTCAGCATTGCCAAAGAGATGGTATGGGCTGACCCTGTCACCTGCTGCACTGCGATGTGGTACGTGCAAGCAGCGACTATCGCAACTTCTGAAGGCTGGATAAGGTCATGAGTGAAATGACTAATTGAAAAGGTGAATAATGTAAATATGAATATATTTGGTGTATGGTTCTTACAGTTTCTTACCTTGCTAAACTGTCTATGCATGAAACCGTCCATGCAATATGAGAGCAAGGCTGTGATGAGGTTTTGTTCCTAATTCTGCTATGATTAAGGGGTGCCCTTAGGTAAGAGCCCTGATGTTCGTGGCTCAGAGGTAACTATGCTGGATCATAGAATCATAGAATGGTTTGGGTTGGAAGGGACCTTCAAAGGTCATCTAGTCCAACCCCCCTGCAAGGAGCAGGGACATCTCCAACCAGATCAGGTTGCTTAGAGCCTCATCCAATCTGAAAGTGCTGTATTTAACAATAATTCTGGATTTCAAACTGTTATAACAACAAAACCTCATCATGTTACTGAAAGTAGGATATTTTAATAGGCAAGAAAGAAGGAGGAGCAAAACCTTTGTATATACATATCCAGCCATACTTACCACCAAGTCCAAATTAGATATTATTGGCCATTAGCACAAGTGGAAGTTTTTAGTGTTTAAAAATCACATTTTGCTTGGCAGGTGCCTGAATTGTCTATCAGACTAACTTTTGTCTTTTGCCGTGGACCCTCATACACATTGCTGTGTTTTCACAAAAAAAAAAAGACCAGTAGTTGCCATAATAAATCAACCTGGCACTGCCTCTGGGAAAGGTCAGTCCTAGTTATTAATCATTGAGCTGTTTATATTTTATAGCCCAAAACTGAGAAGTGTCATGTGAAGTGAGGTGGTGCCTGAAACTTTTTCCCTGTGGTTTTATGAGTAGATAGAATCAAAGAATCATAGAATAGTTTGGGTTGGAATAGACCTTTAAAGGCCATCTAGTTCAACCCCCCTGCAAGGAGCAGGGACATCTCCAACCAGATCAGGTTGCTCAAAATCTCATCCAACCTGGCCTTGAATGTTTCCAGGGATGGGGCATCCACCACCTC
>WHYT01013736.1:14151-68087 GCA_009806455.1 Tetrax tetrax | reverse complement strand
AAAAAAAAAAGACCAGTAGTTGCCATAATAAATCAACCTGGCACTGCCTCTGGGAAAGGTCAGTCCTAGTTATTAATCATTGAGCTGTTTATATTTTATAGCCCAAAACTGAGAAGTGTCATGTGAAGTGAGGTGGTGCCTGAAACTTTTTCCCTGTGGTTTTATGAGTAGATAGAATCAAAGAATCATAGAATAGTTTGGGTTGGAATAGACCTTTAAAGGCCATCTAGTTCAACCCCCCTGCAAGGAGCAGGGACATCTCCAACCAGATCAGGTTGCTCAAAATCTCATCCAACCTGGCCTTGAATGTTTCCAGGGATGGGGCATCCACCACCTCTCTGGGCAACCTGTGCCAGTGTTCCACAACCGTCATTGTAAACATTTTTTTCCTTATCTCAAGTCTGAATCTATCTCCCTCTATTTTAAGACCATTACCGCTCGTCCTACCACAACAGGCCCTGCTGGAGAGTTTCTCCTCATCGTTCTTCTAAGCCCCTTTAAGTACTGTAAGGCTGCTACAAGGTCTCCTTGGAGCCTTCTCTTCTCCAGGCTGAACAGCCCCAGCTCTCTCAACCTGTCCTCATAGGAGAGGTGCTCCAGCTCCCTCATCATCTCCGTGTCCTCCTCTGGACTCTGCTAGGTCTTTACCTGCAATTTCCCATGCTCCAGCTCCCTCATCATCTCCGTGTCCTCCTCTGGACTCTGCTAGGTCTTTACCTGCAATTTCCCATACAATGAGGCAGGCCCAAGACTTTTTGTCAGCTTCAACATATCACAAACATGTTATCACAACGAGTAGGACATATGTGTAAACAAAGATGTAACAACTTCCTCCTTTGTTCTTTCAGAACAGCTCCATTCTCTATGTTCAACAATAACTCCTAAAGTCTGACGTATTCCTGTCAAAGAAAACAGTCTTTCATGGTTTATAGACTCCCTAAAATATACTGGATATCTGCCTCAGCAATGAGTACAAAACATCAGTTACCTGAAGAACAGGTCAGAAAATTGGATGACAACGAAGACATCGAGATTTGTTGAAGAAATGATCCTGCAATATTTTCCTGTTTTGATCAAACCCAAAGTATTTTGATTGATGGTACTTTAAATACCATAGAGATTTTTAGGTAGTAATTGATATTTTTTCCCTCAACGTGCAAAACTTCTTTCTACCCCCAAACAGTTGCATTTCTTTTGGCATGTCTTACTTTCCCAAAGAGCTAGAAGTGATACCAAACAGTGTGAGTGCATGTTGAACACATTTTTTCCGGGTGCCTACAGGCGCAGCATCATCTTGCGAAGAGCTTTGCTGGGGAGGTTTCATCACTGAATGTTTCTGCAACATTTTCAATGACAGCATCTGGATACAGACCACATGGCCACCTACCACACCCTCCTGAGAAAGGCTGGGTGACATTTCTGCTTAAAATTTCCATCAGTGGCTCTCAAGATGCTCACAGATGACTGTCATTTTTGCCAGATTTTTCATCCAAGTTCAAAAGAAACCATTCCAGGGTAAGAAAATTTTATTTGTAGAGGCTTTAGAAAGCTCAAAATCAAAATGAAAATGTCCTTGTTGAGAGAAATATTTTATCCAGCATGAAACATATTAACTTTGCAGTCCTTCAGTTTTTATTTTTTTTTTTTTTTCAGGGAGCCAGTAAGTCCAGAATCAACCTCCTCAAGGTAAAACTTGTCTTTTCCAAGAGGATGTGAGAGGCCGAGAAGATATAAAGCAAGTGTTCCCAGATTGCCTAGGTGACCTAAAAGCAATATTATTTTTCTTTACCTCAGGCAAAAATACACACCAAAACACCTGCATCTGTTCCTTTGCATTCCATGCAAATGCTTTAAGGTCAAGTAAGGGCTCTGAAGATGAACACCAAAACATTTTCTCTTAGTGCGTCTTCTCTTTGGCACAGTCTTGTTGAACCTGAAGTCCTCTTGGGCAATCTATTCTCTGATGAAATTTAGGAGATACATTGTCATGTCCTTCCAGTGTTCAAGTATAAGGGGAAAATTTAGATTCTTATTCCAGAGATATTCAGAAGATTGCCAAGGCTTAGTCATTCCTTGATCATTAACGTTACAATTCAGCATGGGAATAACCATGCAGGAGAGAAGCCCCCTCAGCCCACGCAGCACCAGCAGCTTGGTGCCTGTGTCCATTCCCACCTCCCAAGGTTAAGCTGCCCAGAGGTGGAGTCCCTGCTTGTTATGCGACACCAGCAGTAGCACCAGAAAAGGCAGAGCCAGTAGTAGTGCTGACACAGAGCAATCATTAAAGAAGAGAAAAGAAGCCACGCTGTTCCAGGTCATTAGATGACTAGGCCATCTAAAATGAATGGAAATAAGCCTATTTCTTACACAAATTGCTTTGCCACCTGCTTACTGAGGTTCAGCCGTGGCTTCCCACATTGTAACCAAACAGGAAGCATCAGAGCTCAAAGGATCGTCTCCCAAACCATGAAGAAGGAGAAAGACATCCTTCTCTCCACTGTAGTTTGCAAGGAACAGCACATTTTCCTCCTTTTCTCTCTTAATCTTCTGTATTTATTTCCTGGCAAATGTTCATAGAGTCATAAAATGGTTTGGGTTGGAAGGGACCTTAAAGATTATCTAGTTCAAACGCCCCTGCCTTGGGCAATGGCACCTTCCACCAGACCAGGTCACTCAAAGCCCCATCCAACCTGGCCTGGAACACTTCCAGGGATGGGGCAGCCACAACTTCTCTAGGCAACCTGTTCCAGTGTTCCACCACCCTCATTCTAAAGAATTTCTTCCCTATATCTAATCTTCTTTCAGTCTAAAGCCATTACCCCTTGTCCTATCGCAATAAGCCCTTGTCAAAAGTCCCTTTTCTAGTTTTCTTGTAGGCACCCTTTACATCCTGAAAGGCCACTACAAGGTATTCCTGGAGCTTTCTCTTCTCCAGGCTGAGCAGCCCCAACTCTCTCAGCCTGTCCTCATAGGAGAGGTGCTCCAGCCTTCTGATCATCTTCGTGGCCTCTGCTGGACTCGCTTCAACTGGTCCACGTTCTCCTTACGTTGGGGGCTCCAGAACTGGATGCAGTACTGCAGGTGGGGTCTCACCGGGGCAGAGTAGAGGAGGAGCATCACCTCCCTTGACCTGCTGGCCACACTCCTTTTGATGCAGCCCAGGATGCGGTTGGTTTTCTGGGCTGTGAGCACACATTGCTGGGGAGGCTGTGCATTAAGCAAATACACTTCTCCTTGGATGCTCTGTACACTGGTCTTCCATTTCTTTGAATTTCACACTAAAGTAGTTCCATTATTTTCAGATTTTTATCCTTACCTATCACCATGACATCTGGTGAGATAATCTATTGGGCTAACCCGATCAAAGCACAGATTTTTTCCCTTCCGCCAACACAGGGGCACAAGCACATATAACTGCGTTCCAGCTAATTTAACAACATAAAAGCGAAACATTTTACATGTAAGATCCGGAACCATCATTTTCCAATGTCAAAGATCACATGAAATACCTCTTATGTTGTCTCAGCCTATTTCCTGGCATAGAGTTGTAATCTCCGAGAACACATAAATGTTTCAGTATTAGTACTAAGAAGCCACATGAGGGAGCATTTGGAGAATTGAAATGCTTTCCTTGTATCAGTGTAAATAAGGGAGGGAATCAAACTTGATCCCTCTGGGATACGTAGAATTCAGACAAATCTAGATGTTGTTATCCATTGCTCCACTCATACGGAGATGCAGAATTTGTGATGCCCACTGAAGACAGGGTTTCTGAAAGGGAGCTCAGATAACTGGGTTTATATTTCAGTTAAATGAAAATATAAGATACTCTGTTCACATTATTCTGGGCTGAGCATGGCAGCAGTTCCAGCTTTGCCAGGTTATCAGCACCCTCAGATGACAGGGACAGGGACAGGGAGTGGTAAGGTCCCGACTCCTGCAGTCTTCTGACAACTGAAATAGCTCAGTCTACATGTTTCTGAATAGCTTTTACATGTTATGCTTTTGTATCTTACTGTTTACTAAAGAAAATATACTCCACGGGTACATAAAGTGTAACCCCTCTCATTATTTTTGTAACTAGCAGTTTTTTGAATGTTTGAGGCTGGTAATACTGAAGCCAACTGAAATGGGAAATAAAAAATGTCAGCATGAGCTGCAGCGGGAAATGGGTATGCATTTCTGCTATGTACTGTTATCTCAGAAAAAAAAAGTCAGCTGCAGCTTAGGCTGTCCTCATTGACAGAGTCATCTCAGTGAAAGAATAACATCAAATGACTGTACTGAAAACGTTTTTACTAGTAATGCTAAACAGGTCTTGAATGAATAAAAAAATTTAGCACTTTACCTCCAAAAGTCAACATCTGTAATAATTGTTGTCAGAGAAACTCATATCAAAGGTTCATTTTGAAATCAGTAGAAAAGCACTTCACCAAGATCACATTTTTTCCTCATTATTTACTCCTAAAATTGACTAAAGAGCAAGTAATTAATGAACCACATGAAAATCAAGTTGTAGCTATGATGTTATTAGCACACATTGCTCTGTACATTGGACCAAATAATTTGCAACTGATTTTAACCAGCAGAAGTTCCAGCAGCCTCTTCTTTCCTTCTGCCTAAACTATGTCACCAATTCCAGCCATGGCAGAAAGGTGGAAGGGAAAAATAGAGAAGAAAGATAAACTCAAACTTTTAAACCAAGTACGTTTACTCAGAGCCCGTGAAGGAGGTCTGGGATGCTCGCCACTGCAATACTCATGGCGGGAGCGGAGGATGCCTGCTGAGCCACACCAGGTCCAGGGCACCTGGTGACCACCTCCAAGCTGAGCAGGGCTTGGCTGGCTGGCTGTGGGGCAGCCCAGCAAATCACAGCATGCAACCTATCTGCATTTGAAATAATCCCTGTTTTCCTAAGGATTAAACTTATCCCAGATCACTCCAGTGAGCCGGTTTATGGCTGAGTCTCCTGCGCAGTCTTGTCACCGCAGCCAAGGGGGGAGGAAACTCTGTCACAGCAGCATCCGAGGGCAGGACCTCTGCAAGCTTCCTCTGCCACTGAAACTGGTAACTTGGACATGCGTGGCCTGATGATGAAGGAGATTGTCCTCTGATTTTTACCATTTTTGCTGCTTACTGGTTTTCTTTGCATGAAATCACCTGACCGTTTTTATTAAACCAAAGAAGGTCTGAAAGTCTGGTGTTTGCCGTTATCCTCATCTCCAGAGAACAATTCTTTGCAGCTCCAGTAAACAGGACTTAAAAGGTAAATGGTATTATAGTGTTAATTTCAAAGTGAATTATTCAAAAAGTGCTCCGTATGTCAGCAAGCATCATTTTGTGGAACTATATTAATGTCTTCCTTAAATACAGTTCTCCCTTTCTAAAAGCTGTTTTATAGATCCAGGAAATATGTCTGGTATGAAGAAGTGCTTATTGTAAAGGATGTTTTAGCAGTTGTGTTCAATTAATGAGGAAGGCAGGATGTAGCCCTATATAAGAAATAGCATAATAGCAACAATTCCTCAGAGCCTGGGAATCTTCACACTTCCAGGTACTGCACAGTTATCCGTTCATTCAAGATACCAGGTCAGGTTTGTTTCATATTCTGTATTTTACATCAAAAAAAAAAAAGGTAATACCTCCTTTTGACACAACTCTCTGTAAAGAATTGAAAAGCTAAAAATAAAAAGAAACTGTTGCTTCTCAGCAGAGATGTCTGAAAGTAAATCACTCAGAAAGGACCCCAAAGCTTCCAGGATCAGCTGAAACAAATAGAAAACTCCCAGTGCTGACAGCAACGGCCACTCGATAAGGAAAGGACCAGACCGCAAAATTTTGTTTTATCCCACTGACTCAACCATCAGCTCCCCTTCTGGCATTTCTCAAATTCAAAGGATGGCAAGAAGATATATGAGCAGCAGAAGACCTCTCTAGATTTCTTCATGTTGATGTGTTATTGGACACTGCTCTGCAAACAAACGGCAGCCTTGATTTAAGGGAGAATGTACGTGCTTTGAAATCGTACAGCGATAGCGAAGCACTTAGGAATCCAAGCGGTAAACCTCGCTTTCTGGATTTCTCCCGTTCAGCTGAAAGGAACGAAACTCCCTGTCTTTTACCTTCCACATCCATTTACTGAACTCTATGACGGTGAGGATTAAAGCCAAATAAATGCAAATATTAAGAGGATTTAAAATGTCTGCAAGGTCACTGTGCCCCTGTCATCTTTAGTAAATAAAGGCTGCATCCATGTTTATTTGTGTTATCAAATTGCTTAGAAGCTCAGCCAGGCTTGCAATCCTACAGTGAGGGCTGGTACAGATAGAGACACGGAGGTGACAGCAGGCAAGGATTGTTCTCATCCCTATTGTACAAGGGATAATGGCAGCGTGAGGAGATTACGCCCAACTGAGCACCAGCCGTGGTTGGTACTGGTGGAAATGCTAGTGCAAGGGACAGGACACAAAGCTGGGACTGTCAACTCTGTGTCTGAGCAGCATCACAGCTAGAACTGTAAAAATCCATGGCTTCTCCTCAAAAAACAACCTGCCTGGTTTAATTCATAATTGCACTCTCTGAGCCTCTTTAATGCACTTTATTATATCCATATAAAAAAAAAAAAAAAAGAGCTGTTTACTGGTAGCTGGGATGTTAGTGCTTTACCTCAGGCTTACATGGGAGGCTGGATCTAAGGTCCAGAGCTTGGTTTTGGCTCTCCATCTCTTACCATGCAGGTGAAAAATCTAGCCAGACTTTATTTATATTTTATATATGATTACATTTATATCAAATACTTTGTGAATTATTGTGCCATGTTACAGAACAAGTGCTACTATTCCAGTCTTTTTCTGGTACTCGCTTTCAAATTTTCCTCTCCTGAAGTGGTACGCTGATACCCACTCTTCACACGTAAAACACAGAGCAGGAGACATTCGTGATGACACATTTCAAATCAATTAGAAGCTTTGTAATATTTGGCTGTCTTGCAAACTGCACACACTTGCAAGTCCTCATAACCACAAACTCCTGCAGATTGCACCAGCTGTTAGTGAGGGAAAACAAAAGAATAAGGTCTCTTCTACTCAGTGATTTTCAGAGTTTTTTATAAAGAATGTGACTTCTTACGCATTTGAACTGATTGCAGTGTTGAATTTTCACATTGATAGTTAACGTAAATAAGACACTAGTGCAGTATTTAGCTATTGGTGATGAATTTTTACTTTAATTCCTCAGGTCTATTAAAAAAAATAATTCCAGTCAAAAATTATAGTAAAGGCAACAAATATTAAACTGCTTTTCTCTGTGAAAACACATCCACTGGCATAGCCAAATACCTTACAAAAATCACCTGCATGGTAAGCCGCCACAAAGAAACAAAAACTCAGGACATTTTCTTATGGACAATTACAGGATGAGAGCTCAAAGTCCAAAACTCGTCTCTTTCTACCTGTACAAGGCAAACTGGCTCAGGCAAGGGCTTGTACCACACATTCACCATGAGCTTATGATAGTGTTGTTGTCTCCTGACCATGTTTTAACTACCATACTGCCAAAGCCTAGCTCAAAACTACTACTACTACTACTACTACTACTACTACTACTACTACTACTACTACTACTACTACTACTACTACTAAAAAAAAATAGAAGCAGGATAGCAACCCACAACCTTTCATCAGGTTCAGACACCGCTGTGGGAAGCCCAGTACAGGAAGCATAGAAGTTGACCACAACTCGCTCATTCTGAACCTACAACAGGAGAAGCACCACGAGGAGGAGGAGAACTTGGTAGGGGTGCATTGCCCAGCAGCCAGAAGGGACAACTGGAGAAAAGCCCACGCCAGCCCCTCCTGCCCAGCACTGACAGGTACTGCTGAGAACTTTGCCACTGCTCACACATGCTGCTGAGCACAAGCAAACAGATTATTATTTTTTTTTTCCTGGGATTTACAAGTTGGCCAAGATTCAGCAGATTGTCATGAGGCTGGCAAAAAGCACATCGCCAACATCAGGCTGACAGACCTGCTTACTTCGCCCAAATAGCGCTTAGCCAATTTTTGAATTCCCGTTCTCAAGCACAAAGACAGTATAAATGAAACAAGTTTTTCTAGAACAAAAATAAAATAGGAAACCAATATATTTCCCACTAGCTCTACTCTACAAGTTACCCTGTGTTTCTTTCACACACACATCAGCTTGATGCCGTCTTCAGCTGGGAAAATGTATTTCCCAGTAACAAAACTCTGCCGAAGTTAAAAAAATAAATAAGCCTGCTCTTTACTAGGCCATGCCAGGCAGCTTTCATGGTGTTGCTCCAAGCTGAGCCAAAAATATTTGTACATTTGAACAGTGTAAGAGAGACAACTAGCAGGAGAAACCTGAGACAAGTCTTGGGGTGAGACTTGAACAAGAAAGGATTGCAAATAGCTTCAGCTCTGAAAAGTAAGGTGTGGGGTGAATGATATTTGCTATAATCATACCTTTCTTTTCTTTTAATCCACATATGCTTCTTCTTATGAGTTAACTTCTCTGGAATGAATACAGTTTAAAGAGTCACTCTTGGAGTCTTTTGTGATACAGGCATTTGTACATGGCTACCGTGCCCGTGTTGCCCACCTCGTCTAACTGAAAATATGTGACTGCTTAGTCACATTTATGCAGTTGTATAATTGCATAATATAATACAAATGCATTATGTATTACAGGCAAACTATTTATGTAGCTAACCAAGATACGTTGAAGTGCCATACACAGTAATTTCAGCTAATTTATACAAAGACAGTCACAAAACTAAGGTCTGGTGGATTACTACAAAAGAAACGTACAATTTCAGAAGTCCAGTCTATGTGCTATGAACGCTTCATTCAGGAGCAGCAGAAATCTGTGGGCTTTGACGACAGATTGAGCGTCAATACACGCACTCCAGCAAAGCACAATGGCAAGGAACTTGCTCATGAAAACAAGTTTCATTGAAATACCAAACCAAGTGACATTTTCCTGTAGTTGAACCACAAAAGCACAATTTTCCGCCAGCTGTGCAGACTGAACGCGAGAAGAGGTTTGCCCTCATGACAAGCTCACTCTTGAAGTTGGCAGCCATGCACTTCCCTCTTGGTCACCAGAGTGCCACCGGCGTTCAGTGGTAAAAGAGGCCATTTGGGGATGCTAAGAGAAACTGGAAGGGCACAGTTTACACCTGTACACTAAGGTGGTAACTCATACCCTAGAAGAGTGGGCCTGGCCGTATTGCCATCAGAGGTGGCCTCCAGCTTTTGCTGTTTCTCCAACTGTGCCATGGCACATCTGGGGAGGGCACCAGAAGGAATGCATGGGTGTGCATGTGATGGGTTTATGAGTGCTAGAGCTCACTCCTGTGCCCATTTCCATCTGGTTTGCCGGCAAACAGCAAACCCATGCAGCCCATGGTGGCCTGCAGAAGGCTACGTGTGGCACAGCGTGCAGAAGAATCATCTAGCGTGGGGCCGGACTTGGCCACAAGCTTTCACAAGCACAGCCGTTTCACTCAGGAGTGGGCAATCAGTCAGTCTCGGTGCAAGCTGATTGCATAGGCTGGCACTGAAATTCAATAGAGAGACTTTGATTTTCTTCTCTATTTATGCCTTCTTTCATGGGAGGATTAGAAAGTCTATGAGGAGGGATTGACCCAATCCTTTTCCTCGGCTTCCTTGGCCCCTCCTGCAAGCAGGAATCTGCTTTATATCTGCTGAGCGCTGTCCCTGAGGGTCTTTGATCCCACACATGCTTTTGCTCTCCCAGCTCTCCACCTGTACCCCATGGCTAGGAGTGACTGGCACAGCAGCCAGCCTAGGCGTTTTGGCAGCTCCTCTCTGAGCAGCTCTTGCTGGTGAGTTGGACCTGTAGCCTGGCCCTGCTGCACTGCCCATCAAGGGTCCAACCCAATCATCTCACTCTCCATTAAATGCATCAGTTCCCATGAAACTTTTTCTATAAGGAAAAGATGTTTTTCTCAGTATTACTTGCAGTCTCTCCACCAAAACAGTAATACGTAAGTTTAGCATCAGCTCCTCCACCATCACTAAATGAAAGTTGTACTGGCCTTGTTAATCTGTTTCAGAGGTTGTATCAATTATTCTCACGACAAACTCTTCTGAATTACAGGAATGAATGGATAAAAGCAAAGCAGAGAGAAGGAAAACATGTGCTGCAGTCCTTAGTTTCCATGGTCTCTCTCTCTCTCTATTCCCTCCCCAGTGAAATGTGTGACTGTGTGGTCTGCTCGGCAGATGGGTCAGCAGGGGCATTTCTGCCCTTCTGCATAAAACAGGGCACGAGTTTACATTTACTGCACGTGGATGTGAATCCACATTTTTAAGTGGATTCACAAACTAGTGCACTTGCAGAACTAAAACTAGCAGCAGTAAGTCAACTTCTGTCACAGCAGACGGAATATCAGTGTCAAAGCCACCATTGCTGTTATGTTTTCAGCTGCCAATAGCCAGCAGATTGAGAGTTTTGTAGACCCTGCAAGTGTCATCCATGTACAAAGCCAAGACTAGATCTTCAGTGATTTTCAGTGTTACAGACAGCGCGCTCACAGGCTGGCATGTTTAACTGGAATTTGTCTAGTACATGCTTAAAGGAAGTAACAAAGCGAACAAAGAGCACCAGCTGATCGAAAAAGCACGAGGTGATGACATTTTTCTCCACTTTATTACAAATATACAAACCTGGACGGGCTGATAAGGATTAAAATCTAAAAACACATATATCACTTCTTCACAGACAGTGGAGATGGAGCCTATTTTGTTTGTCTGTGTTCTGTTTACCTGTCAATGTGCGTGCTCTGGAAGCACACATTTCCCTCATTTCTATTTTTCCTCTAGCATTGCAGCTTCTAATTCATGGAAAGTTGGTAAGAATTTTGTTACATCATTTTTTTTTGTCAGTCAGCTCTTCTTCTTTTCTGACTTAAGAATTGCATACTACCAAGACAGCCCAGTGTTGCACCAATTGCCTTTCTAAATGCATTATAAAGTATTGAAAGCTGTTGCTATGTCAGTTCTAGATTAATTTCTTTCTGTGCGAAAGTCCATCATTTTCCTCCTTCATCCCTAAATCATTTCTACCTCAGCTGTCTCCTTTCACGTTTGGCGACAAGGAATAAAAATGGCACTTCCAAAGCAAGGGAATGACTAATTTCTAAAACAGAATAATATATTTATACTTTTCCCCACATGATTTATATCCCCCATTTTTCCCATCCCTTTTAGTTGCAATTCAATACCGAACAGAATTTCGCTGAACTGAGACTGTGTTGATATGTAACTGATACTACACTGACACACGAGTCTTCCTTTGGAGTAGTGGCAACTCATTAATTAAGAAGCCACCTCATGTGCACAGTGATGTTCGTTTACAAACAATACCTTCCCGATGCTGTTTTCTACCTGTCCTTTTGTCTTGTGGAGGTCCTGGATTTCTGCTCCACCTTCTCTAGTCTGCTAGGGAGCCATGGATCTGACAGAAGCGCAGAGTTCCCACATATCCTTACAAGCAAGCTGATTATCTCTCTTTTTCCACAATCCTATAAGAAAATGCTTCATGAAGAACAAGGTGATGGCAGCCATCCGGGAAAGGGCACCTGAATTAACACAGAGGAAAAAGAGGAGGTTTAGGAGTCTTGCTAACACCAGAAACAAAAGCCCAAGCACCAGAATTTGTTGTTTCTGTGCAAAGTCTAGCTTGGCTACATGAGCCAAAGACCCTTGCATGATACAGAAGTAAAGCTTTTCCATGGAAATAAAGTCCCTCTCAGGATTGTACCAAGGTAGAAGGGTCAAGGGCAATGGGGAATGTAGTCCAGGAGGTGAAGACAGCATGGAGCTTCCCCTCCCAAAGAAGCTATGCCTGTGCTGGTTCACTGGCTTGCTCAGGAAGGCTGGACACAGCCAGGAGGCCCCCAGTTCTCCCCATCAATGACTTCAAGGGTCATTCCACCTCTGATGCCTTGTCATGTTTAGACTTTGAGCAGCTTCATTTTCTGGCCACTAGCCTCTTTAAATTCAATAGCAATTTACCTGTCATTTCATGCTTCCTCTACTTCCTTAGAAGTCATTTATGAACGCAAAGCCTCAAGAGATTCAAGAGGTACATCTTTCCTTCAGAGAAGCTGGTTTTCCTCTTTCTGTTCACCTCCACTGCCAAGCATTTCGGACATCCACTTACAATGATCGTTTTTACAGGTTTTCCTAGAAGTAATGAACACTATGTTGTAATTAATCGAGATCACAATTCCTTTTAGATGATACTCAAACACACCACTTTAATTTCCATTATAAATTTATCTGTTATAGACACTGTATCTAGTACATGTTGGCTACTTGCATGGGAATATTTTAAAGCGTTACAGCAAAGCTCCTCCAAGTTGAAACCCAAACCATCAGCTATTTCATCGTCTAGCTTTGGTGTCCTGTTATCCCTCAGCTGATCTACTTCTTGCAAAATGTATTAAAGCAGCACCTCAGTCCCAGACCATGTCATCTTTTGCTGCCCAAGGAAAATTGGTGTTTCTCAGCAACCTCCCCAGAGAAGACTGACAGAAGTACATCTGTGAGCTGCTCAGCAGTATTCCTTAATTACCTCTCATCTTTATTTGCTAGTAACACACTTGTCACACTATAATCTTTATTTTTCTCCTCAAAGATGCTTGACGATTTTCTTGTTTGTTTTCACACTTTGGCCTCGTACTTTCCACATTTGCCCTTATTAGTCAGTTTGGACCCTTTTTTTTTGGCTCCACCGTCTGGCTGAAGTACCTTTGCAATCTAACCACTGGGAAGATCTTCCTTTCTTTCTTTTTTTTTTTTTTGTGCCCAAATACATTTGGGAGTCAATTAGTGGGCAAAATTTTGTGTTGGCCACTTGGCTTTACTCTCCCAACTTTTCTCATTATTTTTCATGTTTCTCATTCTTTGTGACTTTATTTCTGACATCTTCCACTTATTCCTAGATTGGAATTCCTAGTTCATGTCCAAAGATAGACAATTTGACCTGTTTTTACATGCCCCAATACTCTGTTTCTTCTTACACTGGTTCCTTCTTTCCTGTTTTCCAAAGATACTCAACATCCAATATATACCAGATAGTCCAAATCCTTCCACATCTGCTGTGTTAGAGAGTCAAGTTTCACATCCAGAGACAAAAATCTTTAAAAAGAGCTTAACCCCAAATAACAAACTCTGAGGAACTGACCAGTCCCAGTCTTTGATCTCTCCCTGCTCCATAGTAATGAAATCTTTAAAGTGATGCTAACCTTACACATTAGTAGGTAAAAATGAGATAAAGATAACATTATGTATGGCTTGGTTGATTGTGTTTCTGAACAAAGAATAGACATATGGGGTATATTACACAAAAATCAAAATCACTGAGGTTTTCCCATTCATCTTCAAAAACCACAAGCAAATACTATGCTCATCCGGGGTTCCGTCAAGATGAAGTTAAACTTCATCTGCCTCTGAACATTAAGAGCTAATCAAGATTGATATGACTTCCAAAGAATTAGGAAATTCTCAAAATACGTTCCAGGCATAATGAATACCCATTCCTACTGAAGGTACATCATAAATAAAAGAAATTAGTGTTTCAAGTTACATATAGACAGAAATGCTGTTGGTTTTCCTAAATGTTTTTACCACACAGGATTTATAGAAAGTGTTCATAGTAGACCCAATAAGAGAGGCCCCAGAGTTTAAGATGAATTGCTAGGGTGAAAGACAGTCCAAAACCGGAAAGTTTGTTTTGTCGTGAGGCCAACCGAAAAACAGTGGAATTGGTTTAATGCTTTGCTGGTTTCCCCTGACATAATTTGATCCATAGGAACTTTTGCAGAGTAAATTGCATGGGAAGAAGAGTAAATTATTGTGTTAATTAAGAGATACAGAGACATGAATTGTGTTGGCTGTTGTGTGTATCATCCTGCCATGTACAGCACCTAGAGCACGTACAGCTACCAATAGGTGGCAGAATATTAAAAAAGAAAAAAAATTGAACTCACCTTTTAGCAGATGTTCAAACATAATCACCTTTGCCACGTCTCTCCCACATCTGCATGGAATTAGATGCAAAGAGAAAAATATTTGTGAAGGTGACGGATTACTTGCTAGGATTTCCCATATTTTTTAATAATTTCAGCAATTTCCCTAGAGCGTGTGAAAGCCCACAGTGCAAATTACTTGATCCTTGTCACTGTTTATATAATAAGCCACAAATGCCTCTGACCTATTGAAGGATTTAGTTCACTCCGGGCTCTGAGGACCCTGTTCTTTTACCATTTGCTCCCAAACATCCTTCAATACTTCCAGAGGTGAACAAAGCCTGTAAACTGTGAGCTGTTAACCAAAGAGAATTAGTCTGAAATAGGATGATCAGATGACCAGCTGAGTTCTTGAATAAATAGATTTATAATATTTCTGAAGAAGGAAAAATTACAGAATTTTAAAGTTAACAAGCTTTTACCTGTATGCTTAAGATAATACATTGGAAGCACTAACAAAAAAAAATGAAGTTTCAGTCATCACTTCAAAACGCTGATTATACCATCAATTAATACAACACACCAGGGGATACCTGCTTTAGGCAGCTTATCACTACAGTGGCTCAACAGACCTTCTTAGGTCAGCCGAAAGATCAAGACTTCTTTTTTAAAAGGAAAAACCTATGGTTAATCAAACTTAGATCCATCAGTATTTACGATTAATTTGTTTAAAAAAAAATACAATCACCACATTCTTCATTTCATTAGCTATATGTCAAAGAAACCTACTGTATATCATATGTCACTATTAGATTTTCATGAAAGAAACAGAGCCAGATGTACTGGTGAGACAGGTCTGGGATATCTGGTTGCAGGTAAAACTGTTAATGCAACATTTTTAGAAGTAAAATGAATTTATAAAAGTTCTTTGCACATCTCCTATCTGCTCCCATCGCAGTCAAATGGACAAACTTTAGAAGACAAAGAGGTTGGACTAATAGGGTTTAACATTCAAATTGTCAGCAAGATTAGCATCAACTAGAAAAGTAAATGTGAATATTTACACTCACAACTGTAGGCTACATTTTTTTTTCCAAAGAAAACAAGACTATTCTGAAATTTCCAGTACCTTCTGTTTCTGGGCAGAAATCAACTATGCATCTGCATCAGCCAATGGAAATCAGAGTACAGATCCATAAACTAACACTGGAATGAGAATTGGTCTGGACAAAGTACTTAATACGCTATGCACTTAGTGTCCAGGATATGAACGAGACTTTATACGCACTTGGAGCTAATTTGGGGAGCTTCTCGACTAAGCCATGTTGGGCCAAATAGATGTTCCCCAGGAGAGCACATGCTCAAGTATTTTAAGCATTTGTAATATGCGTATCCAGTAATGTCTGTGGAAAACTTGCCATTGAACCAGCTCAAAACTCACTGTCTTCATTGCAGACCCCCTGTAACATAGCAGATCGAGGAATAACTTCGTTTTGCATCTTTGTAGTAAATTCTTGTAATTCTTGTGGATTAGCTTGTGATGGAAAAACGTTACACATACAGAGCCAGCTGAAAAACGTGACACACGGCAGTAAAAGAAAAATTGTAAATTTACAGAATTTCAAAAATTATTTCTTTTCATGTTCAAAATGGTGGAAGACCCTCATGGTTTTGCTATGTGCTTCCATTCCTGAGGAGCTGGCTATTTCTGCTTCCTACCTAATTGATTAGTAGCTGATGAAGGAGACATGACAACTGGTAAATGAACAAAATTTTCTCCTAAAATTGTTGAGGTTCTTTGGTAGTGGGTGGTATATTTTTTTTTAATTAAAAAAAAAAATATTTAATATAAAGAGAGTTTTCTTGCCAGGACTGTTTTTCTAAACTCTTGCTGCTCTTTTACTCACATGAAAAAGAGAAGAAATAAGATAATCTATAACATCACCACGTCTATGATGAAATCATGCCAGAAGATTTTTTTTCTGTGCCTGGCTTCACGTTCATTCAAAGACCCGAAGCCAAGTAAATGTCAGGCAGTTAGGACTAAATAACCCCTTAGGAGCAGAGGGGATGAAAGATATGCAAACACCATCCAAAAGCCACCAGTAAGCATGGAAAGAAGGAAGCTAAGGAGAGCACTTTTCAGCTTCAAATATCTTCTTGTAAGTCCAACCACAGCAAGGCTCAATGATTTTGAAGCAGAGCGTGGTCACCTCCCACCCAGCGCACATGCACATACACCCAGATAGCGTGCCACCCCTCCTCCTTCCCTTTTCCAGCAAAGCCATGGGATGCCACAGCGGTGACCTGAGCCCATGGCAGCACGTTGAGGCTCAGACTTGAATTAAGGACGCCTGGGTAAAAAACTGAGCCAAAAATTGCTCTGTCAGTGCCCCGTACCCAGGTCCTCTTTTTTTCTCTGAGCTGGTTCTGTCTGCTGTGAACACTCAGTGAGCCTTTACAAACAGTGTGGGGTGGGGATACTTGGGAACAGTTGGAGGTGACCAATGCCAGCACAGACAGCACTCACTAAAAGGCAGGGGTGGATGATGCTCTATTAGTCAGATTCCAACGTATTTCTTAAAATTCCTCTTAAGGTCAGCAGGTTAAGATAGTATTCATTAGTGAATTAATAAATAAAGGTTTTACCCTAGGACCTACAGTTTTCCCACCTCTGCAGTTTCCCGAGCCATTCAGAGTTATTGGGCTACATTTAATTTCTTTGGATATGCTCAATTGTTTAATCTAATTTACCAGATTGGGGCATTAGGCATTTATTCTTCATTATTGTCTGGTTAGAGCGGTCTGGAGGATGCTCTCGACTGGGGGGAAACGGCAGCTGCAATCTGCTGCTCTAGCAATAGTAATATTCCCAGGCAGACACCGAGGGAAAGCGCAGATGGAAAACACGGTTCTGACGGGAATGAGAGATGAAGGGTGCCACAAGTCAGCCACTAATGGCTCTCCACATGCGTACAATATTAAATTTCGAGAACCAAATACTATGTTGTTTTAACTGACAAATCTTTAAGCATAACCAAATTGGATACAAACAGCACAGCGCAGGTTTTTGGCCGCACTAATAGGCAGTTTGATTTTAGTGCATTATCATTTTAGAGAATAAGGTTAAAGCTGCCACGGGTGACAATGGGAGGCTGGAAACAGCTAATAGGTGTGCTTGAAAAAACAACAGCCTACCTTGAGGAAGGACATTAATATACTGCTAGTAACTTTTTTTTTTTTCAAGTTTCTAAAGTTCTCCCCTCCAGCTCCTGATGTTCTCATCTAATTTCCAAGTCATGCTCCTGAGGCCTTAACATCCTTCTGCAAATGTCAATGTCAGATCTTCTGTCTGCAGAGGAGAAAGGCACTGGAACTCCTCTTACCCTCACACATATAGTTTCCTATTTCTGCTCGGGAACTTGAAGAAAATGCAATGCATTTCATTTGTACCATTGAAGTATGGACTTTACATGTTGCAGAAAACGTTAATTTATGGTACCTACAGCACCAAATATCCAAGTATAGATGCATCTTATAGTACCAAAGAGAGGTTTTGCATTTTCTCAATATAGGTTATAGAAATCCCAAGGCAAAACAAGGTATGAAGGCAACAGCTCTCAAAACAGGATTTTTAAATAGTATTCATTATAATTACCATTATTATGTGGGTTTGGCAGCCTCTCATCTGTATAAAAAGTTCCAACATTCTTATCCCCTAAGTGAAATTACTGTGCAGGGAGAAATTTCTGTCTCACATGTTGCCACTACATGGGAAAAGACACATGTAGCTAGTTACTGCAGAAGAGAAACAACAATGCGTATCCTCTTCTCTAACCACAACATTAAGCATCCAAGTCTGCTCAGAGAATACTTTTCCCTATATTAGTCAAAAGCAATGAAGGGTAACAAGCATTTTGTTTCTTTATAAGGCATAGGGAGCTCTCAGAGTCAGTCTCTGTGTCTATTTCTGCAAGCTTACACAACGATGTCCCATCTAGAGAGTAAAAATAAACATTTTAGAGATAAATTTCAGCAGGTAAATTAATTTCCCTATAAGCTAAAGAAAGTATACCCAAATGTTATGTTACCTTATAACTGACCAGCAAGAAGACGCTCTCTGCAATGCCTTCTTTTGTTTTGCCTACTTGAATTCTGAATGATAATTCTACTACATTGCAAGGCAGGGGCTCTTTTCTTGTCATCCTCCATTTCCATCTGATTTACTATTGAGTATTTAAATCTTAGGAGGAAAAAAATGTCAAATGATCTAGATCTGAACACACTGGACTTCTGCCCTTGAATATAGTCTGTCTGGATTGGGCAAGGAAATAGCTGTAGGCTTTTTGGTTTGGTTTATTCTTTTGTTTGGGTTTTGTTTTTTATACTCATACTTTATTTTTCTTTTTTCCACAATTTGCTTTCAAACTCGGCAGTTTGATTCAAAGAGCAAAGCTGAGGAGAGAGGGGTCTTTCTTGCTAGCTGACAGGTGTGATAACCACCCAAAGAATTGTGGAATCACTTAGGCTGGAAAAGACCTTTAAGATCGTTGAGTCCAACCGTAAACCTAACACCGCCAAGTCCACCACTGAACCATGTCCCTAAGTGCCAGATTTACTAATCTTTTAAATGCTTCCAGTTTCCTTTGGTGGTCACACGCCAATGGCGGTTGGGTTCCTTTTCCATTGACAAGTCAGAGGTTGACAGATGAAACTAAGACATTTCACCCTCGCCTTTGGCCAAGTCATTATGTTTTCTAGGGATGGTTTATTTTACCTGTCACTTCTAGGAAAGATGAATAGCAACACATCTACAGGAGCAAGAAGCAAACCCAAACCAAGGCCATAGCAGCGCTTTCAGGAAAAAGCAATTTGGAATCTGTAAGTCCTTTTTTTTTTTTTTATCAGTTAAATTGATAACGTCCAAATCATAATAATTTATGCTTAGCTCTTGTAAGGTCCTTAAGCAATCAAGAAAATTAGTCATGTTTTATGTTGAACTGTCAATTTAATTTGCAAGTAGGCTAAATAATGAACAGGAAAGTCATTAAATAATATTTTTTTCATGCTGTATAAATCTCCTTTCGACACAATTGCAACCCCCTATACAAAGTTGTTCAGCAGGTATCATTTATTATTTATATTGTGTTACCAGCTCATCGGCTCACTTCAACCAAGCCCAACCTTTACTGTGCAGGGCACTGCACAAATATATATAAATGACATTTCCTGAAGCTACATGTGGCAGAGGCCATCAGTCGCAGTGTACACATGGATGTGGAATTACAGCCCCACTGAAAGCACAGGGGCTTTGTCACTGATTTCAATAGAGGTGGAATTTCACTCTCGTAAATTAAGCCACGAAAAAAAACAGTTTGCTTGTTTCCTTGAGGTCAGATAGTAAGAGTCTTTCAAAGTGCAGTGTGGAGCATTTGATTTTCATTGCTTAAGTGGAATTCAATGAACTATGGCTCAAACTAAGTATTTAGCTTTATATATTCCTATTTCTTGTTCAAAGCCTGAGATTTTCCATATAGGACAGGCAGATTTTCCACTCAGAAATACAGAACTGTCTCATATCACCTAGCAAATTGAAAACATTTTGTGTGTTCACTTTTATTCCACATGTATAAACAAATATATACAAAATGTAGTTTATATATGGAAAAAAAATATTTTTGATGATGAATATATTTATTATGTATTTGATGGTTGTTAATGAATATATTAATGTTGCCCCTTTGGGATAGCTTTGAAATTCCAACCATTTATTATTTACATGAAATGTGTGTCACACGTTATATACTGCATAGCAGTCCAATAAACCACACAGTCTAATACTACATGGCACGAATAAACCATTTTCTAACATCTAGAATATAATTCACCTCTTTTTGCTAAGGTGTCTGTTTTCTAACCCTGTCGCTTTATTTCAGTATCTTTCAATTGAAGAAAATTAGTTTAAGGCAGACCGTACAGGGTTGTAGGCTTACCTTCTGCTCTGCTGGGCTGCAGCACCTGGAAGACGTGCTGTGTAGGAGGTCCCTACACTCCACATATTGATTATATGAAGCTAATAACATGATTAATGCATGTGACAGAAAAAAAATCAGGCTTTACAAAAAAACCTTGAAACTATAACTGAAAATCTTCTTTAAGCTTTCTTTTGTGGCATAATGGTATGAAAAGATGAGATTTATGTTTGATTTTTTTTTTTTCTGTATGCTGGCATTGGTTCAAAGAACTGTTGCTTTTCTCCCACAGTTGTCTTTACAAAGCAAAGTCAAAACAAATGAACGAATGAAAAATAAACCAATAGCCATGTAGACCTTCTAGTCATCTACCTTTTCAGGGAGATTCTTTTTTAAATCAGGCCTTGCTGGGTGACCTATAAAGGTACAGGAAGAGCGGCGCTCAGTGTGTAGCTCTCCACACCACTCGGTGATGCTTGGAGAAGCTCATCCCATGTTCTCAGTGGTACGAAGGTATGCATGGGTTAAAGAGCCAAGGTTCAGATCTCTTCCAGGAGGTGTTCCTAGACAATTAGGCCTGTGGCAGAAGGATCTTAGCGTTTCACTCTGAGTCATGAAATACAGAAAGCGTACACGTAGGAATTAGGAGCCACGTGGCTGGTTCAGTACGATTTGCATCCAGCACTACGAGATGAATAAGCTGACAGAAGGGATGTTGCTGAGGTCCCATTTATAGAGATCACAAAAGTTCAGTCTAGGATTCACCTGTGGTTGTTATAGAGAGGAAAAGTGTTATACTATGAATATTTCATTATGAAAGTGAGAAAACGCTCTCCCCTCGAGCAGATTTTGTTAGTTAGCACTTTTCGTCTCTAGCCTTCGCAGCAAAATCCCAGGTTGAATTTCATGGTCCCTAAAATATGTTGAAGGAATTCCCCTCTGCTCACCACAAAGGCACTTTCTGTGGCATAGCATGGAAGGAAGGATTAGAAAAGAAAAATCAAAGATAATTAGAAGGAGAAAAATGAATAAAATATCACCAAGAAAAGTCCTGCTGTGGTCCATCGGGGAAATCAAAGAGAAAATCACTGCCTCAAAGACTTCTTTTTCTGCCCAGATCTTTCCTTATGCAGCAAATATAATCCATGGGCTACTGGATATATAAGTAAATTAGTTTTAGTATGGAACATATATATATAAAAAAATAATATTTCATTATCCCAACATTTATACCTGAAGGTTTCAAAACACTTTCTTACACTTTCTCTCTCTCTTCCACCTCCACAAATGCAATACGTAATATTAAAAATGGTTGGGCACTACTGCCAGCAGATTGGCTGAAGAGAATATTTGGCCAGTTGTACACTTGTCTGCTAATTTTAACACACAATTCCCTGGTCTGTATTAGCATTATTAGTGCATATACATCCCAGTACATTTTACACAGTGCAGTGTATTGAATTTTAAAGGGAATTTCTTTATTGGATCAGACTTAAATTTTTCATGTAGTTTACTCTGTGAGGTAGTGTTGGATACAGCAGCTTTGCTCTAACTCCTGAAGTGCACAACAATGTGCACAGTTTAGAACCACGAATGGCTCATATAAAACTTTTTTTCCCTACTAGAAAGAGGCTTTTCCAATAATCACAAGCCAATAATTTTTCAAAGTTTCATTTGATTTCTTATATGTAGATCTCAGAAAATCTTTGTGTAAGTTTGAAATATGAAGTTACTGTATTGGATGTGAAAGGGAAAATTCTGAAAGGATCTTCTAATTAAAAGAAATTAAAGGATCTTTTATGTGGAATAAATATGTGCTCTGAATTAAATTTTACAGTGCATTGGTAATACAACCATCTACTGTTTTGTAATTTATATTTCAGTGCCTGAAATTTGGAATTTAAAATTTTTAAAGTTTAATTGCCTTTTAAGTCTTAACATTAAAAGTTAACAATCAATAATGACAAAGTGAGCAGAGAAGGTGCATTTGAAAAAAATAAAAATGAGAACAGCTATTACCACGTGAGAAATTTCAAGGGAAAAACCATGGAGAAAGAAGGTGTGGCGTCCTCTGGAAACATCCCTGTTTAGCTTTCTCTATGCATCACACACAGGAGAAATGGGAACTCAGAGCTCTTCCTCTGCTAATTTGCAGGTGATTATAAGGCTACGGGGAGCTGTCAATTGTTGGAACATCCCTAGTATAATTACATTAACCTCATCTGGTGAAATCTGAGTGTAAATTACTTCTTCACTTAATAAGAAGATTTAATTGAAGTTGTTCTCAGTCACTGTGTGACAGATTTCTTAGAGAAGGTTTGAAATTATATACACTTTTAATGGTACTTGGGTAAAAAAAAAAAAAGTATTGAAAAGGAATTTTACATTTCAGTGATTTTTAAGATTGGACTTCAAAGAAAGCAGGAGAAATAAGTATTCTTGTCCTCACTGCTGGCTATAAATGGCTGGGATCTTTAGCCATGGTAAATGAGAACAGGCTCACAGATTTATGAATTAAGGTATCAGCCAGCCAATTAGCTGTAGAAATAACATCCTTCCCCTCAGGATGGAGTAATTTCTTCCCAGTTATAACAGCTCAAATGTCAAATATGTAGTAAATGTTGTGAATGAGAAAGAATCAACACCTCTTTGCCTTATTTTAAACAAAAACAGTTAGTATTTTTTTTGGAGTAGTTACGTTATTTGATCACCCAGTGCAATTTCCTGCCTCCTACAGCATTGACAGAGGTGGCGACAGGAGAGGGGGGCCATTTTTCAAAAAGGCTAGAGAACGTTGTAATGGTTGGCTACTAATTTATTTTCCACCGTCTTTGAATTTTTATATGCCTTTATATAATACTTTATTGCTGAATACATTTAGTGGTATTTATTTCCTTTAATAAACCTTGACGTGATGAAAGACAAGAGAGACAACTATAACAGAAGTTTCTCTAGCTCAACACTTTTAGCCTGACAGAAAATATATCACCTTTTTGATTTATTTATTCTTGAGCTGAACAACACTGTTCATAACTTTTGTGCAGATTATTTTTCTCAAAACACCTTTCTTTTTGCTAGATACTGAAATGTTTTTTATATAACATTTTGTGCCCCTGTTTTGTGAATTACTGCAAAAAAAAAAGGAAGACTTGTAGGAAAAAGTAATATCTCTTATTAAACTGACTGATAAACAGGTAAGCTGTTCGTGACAAAAACTTCCCGACATCTCAGGGAATGTTTATGTGTTTTTTTTTTCCTTTTTTCCCCCCCAATCTGTATCAGTTAGTCTAAGAAAACATATGACCATACCCTGCAAACTTTGCCTCCCTTATACCTTTGGAACATCAAAGCTAAAGTATTATCACTATTATCACTATTTTAAAAAAATACAATAATTTAAAAATTCTTCCACAATTCCAAATGCTTCCGTACTGTAAAAAGAGACTTGTTGAATGGGAAAAGAGATGTTCTGGTGAAAAGGTTGGTGATATTATCGTTAAAAACTTCCTCAAAAAAAAAGAAAGCTTGTTTAATTTCAAAAGCTCTACAGTAAACCCAGCTTCTTGAAAAAACAACACAAGGATAATAAGCTATAACTGGAATCTGACGCTAGACACTTTTCTGCTAGAAATCAGATGCAAATGTTTAACAGTAAGAGTAATTAACCATTGGAATAAGTGACATTAAGATGAAGACAGGATGTTTCCTGAGAGGTATCTTTTAGTTCAGCCATATTTATGGAACTGGAAGCAGGAATTAATTCAGGGAAGTGCATCCATTAGATGCCATGGATGAGTCAGCAACAGCTCAGAGAGGGCAGCATCAATCTTCCCATGAAACTATCATGTAGCACTTTGTCTATTACAAGCAGATCATTGACCACAGGCATTAATATCTACCTTGCTGTGCATTGTAAAATGTCCTGAAACGAAGCTGATAACGACCTAAGAACTTCAGCTGAGGTCTGAATCACGACACCTTTGCAATCATTTTTCCTAGCTGGAAACACTTATAAAAAACAGGTTCCTGTCAGGCTTCTTAGCATCAGATGATGGCTATATTAACAAATCTCTCTTATTTAAGAGTCCTTAGCTGCTTCTCCTCCCAGAATGAGGCATGAGTAATACCATAGAAAACAAACAAACAAAAAACCAAACAAGCAAAAACAAATATAAAAGGGAAATAAAAACAATTCTCCCCACTTCATCTTATGCTGTCACAAGCCTAGGCCAAAAGTTTGTGCCAGTGCTGTTTAATATTAAGTTTTTAGGGACCATTAATGCTGGTTTTATTTACCCTTCTTATACCAGAGCAGAGGCAGAGAGCAGCAGCAAGAAAAGGATTTTTCCAGGCAGTTGGCTATTGGACGTCCCATTATTCCCCTCCTGAGCTCTCCATATAAAGTCAAGCTATCAGGCCTTTGTGCACAACTTGAAATACAGTGACTCTTTATTGACCCACAGTGGCAGCTAACAGATTCTTAAAAGCAGCGAATACATAGTGTCGCAGATGTAACTGACAGGAGTGTTCCATGAGCCATCACTTTTGAAAACAGGCATCCATCTCTTATCATCCTCACTGGTGCTACTGGAGGTTTCCTATGACATGGTGCATTGTCATGTTTACTGTAAAAAATCACTAACATCTTCAAACTAGGGACATGCACCAAATGACATAATAAATTAGTCTGCTAGTTCCAATCTACCAGATTCTTTTAAAATAAAACTTCAGTTTAGAGTAAGACCTTCCTATATCAATCACAGAAATCCAGATTCACGGATGAGCTTAAAAAAATTAAAATAATTATTTTGTTAGGATGTAGTTTGTTTAAGCTACTGGTTAAAATCTTGCAAAGGAAATTGTATTATTAACGGCTTTAATTTTTTTTTTTCTCCAACATAAACTTCTACACATCTATGCAGAAACATGGGATGAAATGAATGGCAGTCAAAACAATCAATATAAAGCAGATTGTGCCTCTTTTTTCCACAAACCTTTGTTCAAGAGCAGCAGCTCCTCTCTAAAACTAGAGGTGAATGTGCTGATACAAACATGACGCAGGCTGGTATGCTCAACCCTGAATCTGAGAGTTCAGCTGAGTCAGGAGCTGCCCATTCACTTACCATGTGTAGAAGTCATCCTGCAGTACATGCCGTCGCTTTTACTGGCCATTGGCACACAGGTCTGCAAAGCAAGGCTCCATTTTTTGGACCCAAATGAGAAGTGGTGGAACCATCAGTCTAATAAGAATGTTTTAAAGTTATTATTTTTTTAACAATATAAAAGGCATTGAAATGCAAAAAGTCTGAGCCAGTACCTTCAAATTCCTCCTATTCACTACAGAAGAATTATTTTGATAAAGGCAGTATGCACTCAATCTATGCAGGTACATCAGCAGCAATATTATTAATTTGGAATAAAATGACTTTCAGACTTCAGCAGCAATATTGATGCTTCCTTTTCTTTCTTGTAGCCAGACAAGTGAGTTCCGACCGCAGCAATATCTGCAACTAAATAAAATTATGTTTGTCATTTCTGATATTATTGATGAGTGTCTGAGTTCCCTTTAGTATGATACTTAGAACTTCTATTCACATTATTTCATTACCTGTAATGGAGGATAATCAGAAACAGGAACAAATAGTAGATTTTAATTCTCCTCTTTTTTTTTTTATATATAAAAAAGACTTTATGATGACAGTTGCTTTATTTTAACATCATCTTTTGACATGAGATCATTGTGCTGAACATTACTGAGAAGTGCCTTGTGAAGGAGCAATTACCCAGACTAAATGGATTTCTAAGCAGATTCAAAGAGAAAGATAACAACAAGCAGTGAAATGTACATTAGCAAAATAAAGCTAAATCAAATAAGGATTAGAAGGAGCTGAATGATCCTCAAATAATGCAGTATTCTAACTGCTTAATTAAAAAATGGTTCTCATGCCCAAGAGATTGTTCTGCATTATAGCTCAGCCATAGAAAGTGCAAGGTTGGGTAATGGGGCCCTCCATGCCTGATTCCTCTAGGTGCTACTGTAACACAAATAATCTAAAGAGAGGGCCACTGTAACTGCAAGAGAAACTGAGTTATGCCCCATATGTGTCCTGGTTTTATTTAGTGATGGTGGCAGCTTATATAGGAAATTGCTAGAAGTTGTTTCCCCTTTGTTCAGTGGACTCGGCCGGGCATAGGGCAGACCCGCTGCTGGCCAAGGCCGAGCCCATTGATAGCAGAATGTTCTGTGATAATGCCTCTGCGATAACGTATTTAGGAAGGGGAAAACAGGAAAAAAGAAGAGAAGATGTAAAGAAGCTGAGCTGGGGCAGAGCCTCATGGGCCTTGTAGGCCTCACCTGCTGGCCTCCCACTGGGCAGCCGACTGGGCCCAACTTGGCCCAGCCCTGCTGCAAGAAGTGGAGAGGAGATGAGATGTAAAGAGAACCTGGGAGGCATGTGCCAGCCTGTTGTGAAGAATATTTTGTGAGAGGAACGGCTGCAGACGCCAAGGTCAGTGGAGAAGGAGGGGGAGGAGTAATGCAGCTCCTGGCCAAGATTCCCCTGCAGCCTGTGGTGATGACCATGGTGGAGCAGGTTGTCCCCCTGCAGCCCATGGAGGCCCACAGAGGAGCAGAGATCCACCTGCAGCCTGTGGAGGAGCCCACACCGGAGCAGTTGGAGGTCTGAAGGAGGCTGTGGCCTGTGGAGGGCCTGCTGGGACAGCTGTTCTGGAGGGACTGCACCCCTTGGAAGAGAAGACCCATGCTGGAGCAGTTAATGAAGGACTGTGGCCCGTGGGAGGGACCCCGCGATGGAGCAGGGGAGGAATGTGAGGAGTTCTTCCCCTGAGGAGGAAAGAGTGGTGTAAAGCAACAAGTGATGAACTGACCATAACCCCCATTCCCTCTTCCTGCTTTTGGTTTTAATAATAAACGAATAGTTTTCCCCCCGTAGAGTCTGTTTTGCCTGTTCTTATCTCAAACCTCGAGCCTTTTTTCTTATATTATCTCCCCCTATTCTCTCAGAGGGTGAGGGGAGTGAGAGAAAGGCTGCGTAGTCTGGTCCCGATCGGGGCTGAACTACGACAATGTACTAACACCCGGAGGATGCATCTGGAGAGAAGCCGGGACCCTTGTCTCACAGCAGCCCTTGGAGGGATGGATGTGTCTGGGCACAAACGGGACTTCATGCTGCCTCGATCGCAGCGAGGGCAGCTGATTGTAACATTAGAGACCAAACCTCAGTGCCCTCCAGCGAGGAAGGCCTGAACTGGATTATATGGCCATCTAAGTTTGATGCACAAGTTTTTTCCTGATGAAATGAAATGCCCGACATTATCAACTTCAATGTATGGTGTGAGTTTCAAAGCCTTGAAACTTGATTCTGTGAATTGTAGTATTTAACAAATATTTATTAAAATGTCATACAGTTGAAGAAAGGGCTAGAAAATTTCTTTCAGGTGGTCTAAGACCAGCCTTTTCGCTGCACAAGTGATTTCAATAGTTTCCCTAGATTTTTTTTTTTTATTACTGTTGGAGAAAACCTTGGTTTTGACTCTATCATCTCATTTATCGGTATACGTATTAACAAAATATTAATTTCTTTGAAAAGGTAAAGGAAAAGAAGTGCTTAGTATATAATAGGAACTTCTAAATCCTTTTTATGAATTTTCATCAGACTAGTCCAGGGTACATAATCCATTCATAATGATCATAAATTCAACACCAAATCCTGCTTCCCTGCATCATCTGAGAAGCCCCACTATTTGAAGTGAGACAAACTTGGCCACTACACATACCATCTTAGCTGGATGAGGGAATGATGCTTTTGCAGGCTAGTGTCTGAAATGCAGAGAGGATAAAATACTGATATTAAAGCTCATTAAAGGAGTCCTGTCCCTTCTGCTTCCCTCATGCCTGCCCTTCCCCAAGGCAGAAAGGGAGAGACAGACTCCTTTTGCTCTTCTGCTAAAGGGAGGCTTGGGTGGCTGGCCTGAGAAAGATTTGTGTAGAAAACAGGTCTTACAGCATATAGCACAGTAATACTTTACAGAGCAAAGGAAGCTGAGTTTGGGAAAACAGCTTGCTCTCACTCAGTTTTATAATTTCTTTGATTGTAAGACTTTAGGCTGTCGGTTTAGCAGTGTTAGCCTTGTACTCAGAGCAGCTAAGCCTCCTGAAACAAGATGTCTGTGTGACAAGTACACAGTTGTGAATTTAAGCTCCAAGACTAGGTAATGAATAACACTATAACTTCTCTGATCTTGTTTTGACTCACCAGCTACTGTAAAAAAAAAAAAAGGAAGGCTACTAGTTCCCCAGCGAACTCTGTCATGAGCTTTTTTTAGGAAATTTTCTTGAAAGACTGCTGGAATTCACTGATGTTACAAGAAACTGGCAGAACACAACATCTGTGTGACCTTGGCCCAGGTTTAGCAAAGAAGAAAATGTCAAGAGGCCCTGCACAGACGTTGACCTCACTGCAAGTTTGAAACCTAATTTGTTATTGGAATCGATGGGAATGAAAGTCATGCTGTATCCTGAAAGAGAGGTGAGAAATTCCCAAACTGAAGAAACTCAAGGGATTTATGCAGCTGATTAAACCAGGGCTAGGCTTTTACACTTGCTCTTAATTTACACAAAACAGCTGTTCTACAGTCATAATCAGGAAGCGTTAGGACACATTTGTAAAATTAGGCTTTGGAATACACTGCAAAACCTGAGACATGAACACTCAAAACACTAATTATTCAATCACTATGAAATCATGTTCACTTCCAACAGAGAACATTTTGTTTGACATGCCAGCTCAAGGCTTCTGTGTACTTGGCTACGTCAATCCTTGCAAAATTACATACATTGGAGGTTTGAATAACATACAACAGATTAGCTAGGAACTGGAAAGCATTGTTTGAAAATTAATTTCTGACTACAAAAGGCTGAGCTGCGTTGGCAGGCATCCTTGAATTTGACAACTGATGCACAGAGGGCAGAAGCAAAACACTTTGGTTTTTGTTTTTTTTTTTTTTTCCCTAGGGGAAGTTCTCTAAGGGACTTCTCTAAGAAAGTGTTACAAAAAGTACAATAGTGACAAGGAAGTAACTACATCTCATTATCCATGTGAAAGACAGAAGAGGATTAATTAGAGTCTGCTCTTGTTGTTTTTATTACAGTGGCTTGAAGACTCCCTTATCAACGCACATCCACAATGGGCACGGCGCTGCACACAACATTTTGCATGGCTGTGGGGAGGAAAGGAGGAAGAGAGTTTGCTCAGGACCTCCTCAGCAGGAGTGAACATCTTGCAAGATTGGCTCAAGTTATTTATCTGAAAGTGCCGTAGTTAAAATAGCATGATGGTCTTTGCATATTTAAGCACTAATACCAAAATCAAGTTCTAAAATATTTTTGTTTGTCTAATCAAAATGAATTTTGCAGACTGAAATCACATTTCTACAGCTGTCACGTGTACTAAAAGTGGGTGGGTGAGAGAGAAGGAGGAAATGATGACAGGGAAAAGGGATCAATTTTTTTTTTACTGTTTTTCAGGGTTATTACAAACTTCTTCCTCTGCAAACCTTATTCCTTCACTTAACCCTCCCATGTTATCAGTCTAAGCAAACAGTCCCCTGAGACAGGAGGATGACTCATTTCCTTCTATAACACATGTTAAGGGTTATCTTTGAAAACTACAGAACATTTTAATGTCCAAAATTCCATGAAAGAGCACTAATCTGAAAGATATTTTCCTCCCTTACTGATCTTCTCAGGTTTTAATGGAATCATAGCATGAATATGACTTTAAACTCTATTTTAAATTTAGCAAGTTGTTGAGTCTACAAAGACAGTGTTATACACTTTTAGCTACTTAAACTCCATATCTAAAACTTTTTTTTTTCCCCATTCAGTTCCAAGGGACCTTCCTAAATTAAGCCCTATGTACTGCTTGACAGCTCTCCATTCAACTTCTCTGGTAAAGTGTCACCTCCTAATCAAATGGCACTCACATGCATGGGCATTAAATTATCATCACATCTCATTCCACTATAAAATTTATTCAACAACTATTTAAGAATTCTTAAACAGATTAATTCAATACACAGCTCCTAATAAGCCACATGAAAAGGTTCCAATAAATTAATGTAGAAACCTTATCTGAAGACCAGAGGATTAAAGAAAAAATAATATTTTAACATTAATAATAAGGCATTGCTAGATATTTTCTATTTGGTGATATTTTAAATATATAGATACATTAGAAGAACTGTTAATCTATGCTCTTTAGTAAGCTTTACTATCCATGGAAAAGTAGTTGCCTAGGATAATTCATTGCCCTATGCCTCACACATACACAAAAAGTAAGTTCAGTAATAATGCCAAAGTGTGGTAATTAAAAAAGAAAAGATCTTGACTTGGACATCTTATCCCTACATAAGTGTTGAAGGAGTTGCTAAACTTAAAATGACAATTCTCAAAAGTCTCATTTTATCCTGTCAGTCCTTGCCCATTGAGCTTTTGTCCTTTCAACTCAGTTGTGACCCGCAACTATGCTTCTGCCTTTCCCAGACCCTGTTCTGTCTGGAGCTGAGCAGCACCAGCTGAGGAGAAGATGGGTGGGTGACCTGCCATCTTTTCCTACAAATTGGAAGGGGTGGGATGTGTGTAGGAGATTCCAACCTACTAATTTTGCCCTCTAGGCACCACATAGAATCATAGAATGGTTAGGGTTGGAAGGGACCTTCAAAGGTCATCTAGTCCAACCCCCCTGCAAGGAGCAGGGACCTCCCTGACTAGATCAGGTTGCTCAGAGCCTCATCCAGCCTGGCCTTGAATGTTTCCAGGGATGGGGCATCCACCACCTCTCTGGGCAACCTGTTCCAGTGCTCTACAACTCTCATTGTAAAAAATTTTTTTCTAATATCTAATCTAAACCTCCCTCCTTCTAATTTAAACCCATTACCCCTTGTCCTATCACAACAGGCCCTACTGAACAGCCTGTCCCCATCTTTCCTGTAGGCCCCCTTGAGGTATTGGAAGACCGCTATCAGGTCTCCCCAGAGCCTCCTCTTCTCCAGGCTGAACAGCCCCAACTCTCTCAGCCTGTGCTCATAGGAGAGGTGCTTCAGCCCTCTTATCATCTTTGTTTGCCTACACACATGTTTGCCTACACCCTTCTCCTGCAAGAAGCATCCACCCTCCAGCCCTTTCACTGAAGATTTCTTGTAAATAGTTAAGATTACCTGGGAAACGAGGGGCACAGGAACAGCATGGAGCAAAAACCTATATGGTATCATGACTCCAGCCACATCAGAGGAAGGAGTTAATGGCTTTCTTTCCAAACATGCCTTTTGTCAGTAAAGGGTTGTCTACTATGAAATAGAGAAGGGCTGCTGGGACCCTCAAGTAGACCCTGGGTTCCCTGTCCCCAGGCATGCACCCACAGTGCTGAACTCTACATGTCATGTTCTCCAAGATCAGATTCTCTAGGACACCACAATAGATTTGATGTTGGCATTTTTCATAATGCAAATCATCAACTGCAGTATTTCTCTTCAAGTATCCAGTTGCCGTCATTCCTTTTGAAAGTGGTGACTAATAGGCAGTAGCCATCAACACAAACTAACTCGATATTAAGGTAGCTCTCAAGTGGAGCTGCGCAAGTGCCCATCACAGACACAGCAGTATTAAGGCATTAAAGCAAGTCATCCATTGTTTTAAAGTGACGTGACATCTATTCAGTCTGCTTATTATGTCACCTTGTGTTGTTTAAACATGGAACTCTAAACAAAATTTAACAAAAAAAAAAAAGAATAAATGTTATTTTTAACACTAATTTCTCTATGCTTCAGAATTTATCTTGGAGACCTTTCTCACATAATGAGATATTGATTCACTGCATTGTGTGAGGGATTTCAGTGATGGTCCGTGTAGGGCCACTGTGGGAAATTACAAGCTTAAGAGTGCGGGTTGTGGAATGCCACAGTGTCCCAACTACGGACCACATGGTGGCACGTGTGAGGGATTTCAGTGATGGTCTGTGTAGGGCCACTGTGGGAAATCACAAGCTGCACACAGCTGTGAGAATGTGACCTTGGAGAGGGGAACTAGGAGGGTTGTTTTTGAGCAGTATGTTGCTGCTATCCAGGAGCCGCTGTTGGCCAGCAGGGCACGTACTTGGCAGGCCTTGCTGCATGCGCTGGCCACGCGTGCACCAACGCCTGGTCAGTGCTCTGCCACTGGATTTGCTGAGGGGATAAACAGAGGTGGCTTGGAGTGGAGGAGAGAGGAAAGGACCCAGAGCACACTCTATGAACAACAGGGGAGGCCCTGAAGGTGCTGCACCTACCTCCCTTCTCTGCACTGACCCCACTGATCATCCTCCTCCGGCGGTGTCTCCGGCTTAGTCGGGTTGGTAAGACTTTCACAAAGGGAAAACAATACGCTGGTAACTGCTTATGCTAGGAACTGTAACTGCTTATGCAAGGTTATAATAGAGCAATAAATACTGTTGTGCTTTTAAATATCATATGTTGGCTGAACTTTGTGCATAGGAATCCTATGAACCGGGTACATGCATCAAGATTGCTTATGCAGTCAGATAGAAAACATGGGACAAGATCCTTTCCTCTGAATAGACACCATTCCAGCAATTTGGATTGAAGATTCTACATCTCCAAAGTTCTCTGTATGTTGTCATATTACACTGTGGTACATTTTTTAGTGATACTGGAACTGGGTTCATTACCTTTTCGGGTGAAGTATCGTTTAAGTCTTTCTAAAATGTAAATGGAACTGCTTCAGAGAAATATACATTCACATGGTATATCACAGCCAAAGAATAAGGTTTTACGATACTATGATATTTTATATTACATAACAAACATGGTTATAGAATCATAAAATCATAGAATGATTAGGGTTGGAAGGGACCTTCAAAGGTCACCTAGTCCAACCCCCCTGAAAGGAGCAGGGACATCTCCAACCAGATCAGGTTGCTCAGAGCCCCATCCAACCTGGCCTTGAACATTTGCAGGGATGGGGCATCCACCACCTCTCTGGGCAACCTGTTCCAGTGTTCTACCACCCTCACTGTAAAAATTTTTTTCCTAATATCTAATCTAAATCTACGTTCCTCTATTTTGAAATTTATATTTATATTGTCAAAAGCACAGCATCTACAGTTGGGGTTAAATTCTCAAAACAACTCAGTTCTTTCTTTGGATGCATAGATTACTCTTTCTTTTTTTTTACCTTCCCTCTTTTTTTCAGACAAGTTTTAAAATCCTGGCCCTTGGTACTGGGTTTTTGGTAGATATTTGGGATACTGAATACCCAAGAGCATAATGTCCAGTAACAAATACTTCTGGACTTGACTACTATGAAAAAGTTGGGGCAACAGCAGAGTTGAATAGAGCTGTGTTTAGCTAATTATTTATAAGCAGGAAATAATACACATTTTCAGGCTGAGGTTGAAGATGTAAAAATGGGGCAAGAGACAAAATTAAGTCTGAGACCTACAAGCACACAGATTTTTAGGACAGAAAATAAAAATTTATAGCTGTCTGGAGAGTGAAGAAACATAACAGACATAACAGAACAAGTTAATATATGTAAAGATCAATTTTTTTTTTCCTTAGGAAAAAAAAATGGCATTTCAAAAATCAGTTATGTGTCTAAATGGCATCATTTGTGTCATAAGAAGTGACCAAAGGATCCAAATGAGAGTAGTCAGGAAAACTGCTCTGTAATTACCTTGGAAAGATACAGCCTGCCTATTCGCATTAAAAAGCCAAAAACTTATAGCATATTTGATAAATGTGCCTCATGGTTAAATACAGCTTTGAGGGGGTTCCTTTTCCCTTTATATTTTATACTACTATAGGTTAATTTCAGTGTTCAGTGGAACTCTTTTCAACTCCATTTTGTCTTGGCAAATGACCATTTGAAGTCAGAGGAGCTGGAAAGAGACTGGCATCCCTTCACAGGCAGGTCCAATCTTCTAGAAATGTGTTTAGAATTCAGAATAAAATATGGAATGTCAGTGTTTCCCATAGGATAGGTTTCAAAGATCTTTTAAAGATAATTTAGAAGTATTTCATATTGATGTCCATACATTTTTTTAAATACACAAACATATGATATTAAAATTAATATTTTAAAAAAATCATTCTTGTCATAATGGAATTTATAAACAAGATTACCTAAAGTTTGTATCAATTTTTGGAACTTTTTAAAACACTAATTCTATGACATAATTATGAAAAATAAGTATGTTTTTTTCTCAATGAAAAGGAAGCACTGTGAGTCAGAAGATCTGGCTCTGGCCCCAGATACGTCCTATGATTAATTGCCCTGGATGCATTCTCTGTGTATCAAGATTCTTTTTCTCTAAAATGGGAATATTTACCTAACTCAGAAAAGTTTAGGTTTTGGACAGCAGTTCAGATTCTTACTGTGTAGTAGTTGAGACAGTACCTGTACACGGTCACTGAGCTTTGTTTGAGGTGAGTGGTGATAAATCTAAATTAATGCATTTTTTAAATAGTGCAAGATGATTGTTTTTAAAATAGTTGTCTCATTCAGATTTACTCTTTAGGCATTTTAGTATACATTAGGGGAGAAAAAAAAAAAAGAGAATTTCTGTTCCCTGCAAGCAGAGATGTTAATTTAATTTCCTGAGCATGCCTTGCAAACACATCTATTTCACATTCAGGTCACAGTTCAGAGCACACCTTTCTTAAAGCTTTTCTTTAACAGCTTTTCATCCGGCTCAAGCCATCACAGCCTAACAGGCACCTCTGGACCTCCACCCTCGCACCTGTACCCCAGGGTGAGCCGCCCCCCTCCCCGTGGAGGGGTGCAAGCACGCAGGTGGCTGCAGACTCAACCCCAGCCAAAAGTGGATTTGGCTGAAGAGAGCTATTTTGATGGGTTCCCTTTCGCATGGGTCCCTGATCCAACGGGAAGCCATTCCACCTCTGGTGCCAACACATTTTGGAAGGTAGCAGGGAGTAGGAACAAGCACCTTTGTGCACTGAAATACACAATACTGCCACAAAATGTGTAGCCACAGCAAATGCCATTTTTTAAAACCCATCCAACCACTAGAACTTATAAAGAAAAGCAAAAGTAAATGCCTAAGTAAAACCTCACCCAGGGGGCTATGCAGACTGGGATGAGTGGCATGCAAGGAAAAGGCCCTCGTGGGGCAAAAGGGCAATAACAACTCCATCTGAGATTTTCCTGGGGCGAAAAAAAAAGCAGTTGTTGCATCTGCACAGTGTTGCATCAGCTCTATGGGAGTACTGCACGCAGCGGGCACTTTTCACACCTCCACACTAATATTGCAGCCGTGGGATTAATATCACAGGGCATGGGAACATACACATTTTATCACAATTTAAATGCTGTGGCATAAACTGATGACTTCTGGAGTAGTATATTTCTGCTTGTGTCCAGTGTTGGATGACTGTTAGTAAAGAATATAAGATCTGATATTAGCTATTACTTGAAAAAAAGTTTTTGTTTTTGGTTTTTTTTTTGTGGGTGTTGGATTAAGTTTCAACTGGAAATTAGAGCTTTTTGTAACTATGAGAAAGCTTGATTTAAAGTACAGGATATATATAAAGGTCATAAGAGAAAAATGAGGCAACTGTAGATTATGTATTATTTATGGATATGGAGAGGAATAAATATTCATAATTCAGGGAAAACAGATAACATGGAGCTAAGCTATTGAGTGTTGCCTGCTAAAAAAAAAAAGTCCTTTTAAATGAAGAGAGATTATTCCTTCCCGTATGTGTAAAGACAAGTTAGAAAAGTGTGATTTGTTTGACTGTGACTCATCCCTTTAACATTTGACGGATATGAATCAGATGACCTTCCCCTGGGAGCATATGCTGAAAACAAACCAAAGTTTCTGATTGTTTAGAAGTCTTCAAAGATAGTTCTTGCAGTCAACAGGATCATCTTCATTTAGTGCTCATTTTTTGTTGCTTTTTTCTTTCTCCATCAACCACAGTCAAAAAGTATTATTCACCAATAACGGCTTATCTCTCCAGTCTGGAGTGAGCAAGGTACTTAACAGACAACATACTGGACCAGAGGATGGGAAACCAAGGAAGGAGAAGGACTCCAGCTGAGAGTGTTGATGGTTGACTTGACACTACTGTGTCACAAGAAGAACATCTAGGGGCACCGAGTCTGTGTGAGAACACTTGAGCAAACCAATAAATTGCCCTGTGAAAAGGTCTGATCTTCAATTCATGGACAAGTCACTTACAGAGAAGGTCTCCCTGGAAACCTTTTTTTTTTTATTTTTAGGAAATGTTCTCCATCCACCTAATGGATGACTACAAGGTTGATTTGGAATCACTCCAGTTCCTCTGAGGTATTTAATTGACCTTGGGATGAGGTCAAAAAGTCAGAGCAAGGAAGTTGTCAATAATGAAAAAAATGTTCTTTTTATTCCCACAGTTGCTGTTTTGTCTTTTACACTTTCTGAAAGTCAGCCTACCCTAGTCGATAAATCTGATTGCAAGTCAGCCACAGAAAATTTGGGACTCAGCTTGGGATCTCCCACAGCAGTGAAAAATGCAGCTGTGTGCCTGAAGAAGTCCATCCTTCCCTTTAAGACGTAGCCACTCCCAAGCACTTCCATATGGTTGCTCATGTCTGTACGGCTCTAGTTATGTGTCTTGCACAGAAGGAACTGTCCTAAGAACTGCAAAAGACTTTCCAGCTCTATCAATGACATTTTATATCCTCTTGGTCATAAAGACAAAGCGTTCTTCTGCCTTAGTTATCTCAATTTAAAAATTAAGATCTTCTCCAGAAACAGAAGGAGAACCTAAGTAGATTTTATGACTATGAATGGGGCCAAACCAGAAAAGTGCTGACTTTCTTCTCACTATGATGGGGGGAAAACTGGAAAATAATAACCCTGCAACAAACCTAATGGAAACATGGAGACCTAATGAAATGGGAGTTTATGTTGATGTGTGGCTAGAGGAATGGAGAAATTGTGCTTGTACTCACCACTGCCAAGGCAAACTGCAAGGGACCATGGGCTCCATGCAGCATTTGGGCATACTACAGCTCCCATGAAGGTTTGCTCAACCTCTGCTTGCTGACAAAGATGCTGCACAATCTGATCTTGGTCTCAGCTTGGCAAAATTACAGGTGCCAAATAACAGTCTCTAAGTGTCTGAAAGGAGAAATACAGATCAAGGAGAAGAATTAAGAGATATACAGCCCTAGCAGTATAGGATGCAAAGAAGAGAGAACTATTTTGGCTAGTTCCATAGGGGAAAAAAAACCTGACAGTGAGATGTCCTGGCCTGTATCCTCATCTCTGAAGGATACAGAAGCATCTCTCTTACTTGAAATTGTTTTAAATTGAATGGGATAAAATACCAGCAGGTATTTTCCTTTAAGCAGAAAGATGTACAAACGCTGGAGTTCTTCACCAAGATTAGTGAAAACAAGAAAGATACATAAGAGTTAACAATGAAGGGTAAAAAAAGCTGGTCAATGAATTATTCTGACAAAATTACGAGGGATTTTCCACAGCTTTTCAGAAATGAGAAAACACAGCATTGGTTTTTCATCTTCGACAATTCATGCTAGTACAAATCCCAGAGCATCACTTTGTTAGCCCCATCTCCCCTTCTTTTTGATGAATTACAGCAGTGCCTCAGCATGTTGCTAGAAGCTGATGAGGTCTCACAGGAAGCCCAGAAACAGAGTACCATAAAAGACGGGGAAACATATAAATAATTTACAGCCAAAATAATATGAAGAGACTCCTTGAATTAAGATTCAGGAAATTCGAAAGCAACAATTTGAAACATAAAGATAATACATTAAATGACTGGCTTCCTTTGCCTTTCAGATCCTCGCGTCCACTTTCTGCATTGTTTGCATTTTGCTCCCTCCCAGCTGAACCACGGAGCAAGACTAAAGCTTTTCATAATAACAAAATATCTTTTAAAAACCTCCTAGAAGGAGCCCTTGACTTTATGGATAGCAGAATCTTTCTTGTTAAAGAGAGAATGTTTACATTGGAAGATAACATTCGTCTTTACGCAAAACCAACCCAAACATTAAATATTTTCTGCAGATACAGCGTATTTGGTTAATGTTACTGCATCTGTAGCTCCATCTTCCCACTAACACACTAACATTTTGCAACTGTGCACAAGAAAGGTTTCCTGACAGCCATGTGTTTCATAGGATAGGGCAATAGTACAAACAACTAGGTTTCTGAACCTCAAGAAACTATACAAGATATAGCCAGCTTCTTGCATCTCTGTTTGCCATTTGTAACAGGTTGGTTATTTTGGATGCAGTAGCACTTACAGAAGAGACACCTCCACTCCCTTTCCGGGTACGGAACATTATCAAGGGCTCCTCTGACCCCACTTGCACTGACAGAGATTTGCCAGGAAAAGGTTTTCCTAGAAGGGTTGTTAAAAAAAGAAATCCAGTAGTAATGGACTTTAGCATAAAATTAACACACTGCAACAGATTACTGCTAGGAGACTAATTAGCTAATCATTCCATAATAAAAAAGGAACTTCTCACTTCAGATGAGCTCTGAAGTGTGCATTATTGATATTAGTGTTATTTCAGACCATATACTAGCAAATACAGCATTGTCCTGGGTTCGATACTGCAAATTGTTACCAAACCATAGTGGTTGGCAGTGTTTTGACCCAAAATAAAGCATCACTCTTCCTGAGAACGTCCAGGCAGGGATCAGTGTAGAACAGGGACTTCTACTGGTAGCTGTTATTGCAAGAGCAGCTTGGGAGCCCTTGGGAGCCCATTCTCCCCCTTTTATCAAGAGGTTACAGCCAATGACACTCAACACAGAGGGATAACTCAGACATCTACATCTATGCATACAGCTTTCTTTTACTGTCTACATTCTCAAAAGAAAACATAAGCTTTTATGCCAGCAGGCTCAAACTCTCTTGCGTAGAAAAGTGCAATCGTTATTGACCCATGAGGATAAGACAGGACAATAAGCTCCATGTTTGGTCATTTTGCTCCGAAATTCCTCCTCTCTTGCTCATCTACACCTAGCCCAGCTCCATCTTCATATAAGCACCGGGTAAGGCTTGTAGTCATATAAGAGCTCCTGGATCTAACTAACAAATTGGGTTACAAACCCACATGGTTACTTCCAGCACCAACAGAGAGGCACAGTCTTCATAAGAAACCCTTCCCAGACACACAGGCACAGATTGCTGGACTCCATCCTCTTGCAAAATTCCACATAGGTGACTTGGGAGCCCAGAGAAATACCAGTGTTCCATTTATTGGCAAGCACTGGTAGCCTAGTCAGACCATTCGGAATGACTATGCTGAAGCACCTTCCAGAAGAAGCCTAGTGAGAAGAATTACTGGTCCAGTTTCTCCTTGGTGACAGACGTATTATTTCTTGCCCGGGCAGAACTTGCCCCACTCCCAACATTAGTAGGCCACTGCAGTTCACTTCTAGTCCTCAAGTGTCAGAGTTTAGCCCATTCCATATCTGTGTGTCACCTCTTAACTAGCTCATTGTCAGCCACCTGAAGCAGCGTGAGGGGATCAAGATTATTTCTGCTTTATGAATAAGAAACTAATTAACCTATCGTTTTAATGGTTCTAAAACTTGGCATCTCTACTGCTGAGCAGTGCTGGACAAGCACAACAGCTTTCTTGCTTACCTGCAGAACGAGGTTCAGCACACAGGCTTTCTCTCTTGGTGGTAGGGTGAAACGCTAAATTAGTTTTCATTAGTTCAAGAAACAAGTCACCATTGTTTACATGTGAGAACTGTTTGAACAACTAAACCACTCTCTCTTTCATAGGCTTTAGCTTATACATAGTAAATTTTCTGATTTGATTTTTGAATTACAGGAGCACAAATAATTAAATACGAGCGTGGCTGATGAAAACCAAAGGAAGTCTAATAAAAAAAGACAGGAAATCTACATTGCTCCTATTCAGTCCTGTTGGAAAGTGAGAAAATTCCTGCACCTCTGCTACCCCTTCATTTGCTAACCAAGCCAAGTAAAATGGTCTCTACAGGGTCCTTCTCAAGGCAAAAGGTAGATCTGCTGTAGGGTGGAAGGTTGCATTCACACGGCTTTTAACAGATAAGACAGTTCAGACAGTGCAGCAGGGGGACCTGTACGATTGCCGGTGCGAGCATAACAGTGAAGTTGTTCAACAATGCAATTTAAAAGTTGTACCAATCAGCTGCCATTTCGGCCCACATTGAGAGGTTAGGAAGCACATGCTGAAGCCAGAGTTGGATGGAGACACAGTATCAAAGACAGAAACGGTACTGGATTAAGATTATATTAAATCTGTTTAGAAGGAGGAGAGTAGAGCAAGAGATGTGAAGTGTATAAAAGTGGTTAGTGTTTAATAAAGTAAACATGTAACCTTTGAAGGCATGAAACAATCACAAGCAGCTTCCAGAGGTGAAGAAGTTAGTTTACAGAGCTCAAGCCATGTCTATGTTATTCAGCAAAGGTGAACTCTCAACTGGAGTTAGTTAAGTTGAGTAAATATCCTGGCAAAGACAAGGCAGTCCAGTTTCCCTGTGAATCATCAGCTGAAGTGAAGTTTCTTATGCTGTGAGGTTTTGACTCGATCTGGTAAATCACACAAAAATTACATCATACTTCATTGTCAGTACATTGTCTACCTGAAGTTAAAACCCACAGCTTTTCTCAAAGGGAAGGCAATGTTCTATGTGGAAGACAAGGAAGCAGCTTCTGCAGGGATCTATGAGTATTAATCATTCTCATTTTTAAATTCTGGAGATTGAACCAGATATTCCTAACCAGATGCAAGTGCCCACACAAGTACATCAGTTTTACATAAGGCTAGCTCTGGAAAAACCTAGACTTTATTTTCACTTTGTCGTCAGCTCAGTATGAGATAGTCAAGTCATTCACAGCTTAATTTTGCATTAGAGATTAAGGTGCCTTAACTGCTAGTAAAGACTTTTTTTTCAGATGTGAAGTAGCAAAAAATACTATCTATTGGGTATTTCCTGAGGCTGGAAAACGAAAAAAATAACTAAGAAAAAAAGACAGGGAAAAAAAGGTCCCCCCGCAACAAGAGAAAGGCAGCCTCATTCTAACTTCTGATGTCCAGATCATGTCCTAATATCTCTCATTTCTTCTTGTATAAAACCTCTGAAATTGGAGCTTTGGGTAAAAGCTCTGGCTGTATGAATAAACTCTTACCATCTTAAATATTGCAACATCCTACCCAGACAAATGCAGCCTTGCCCCACTGATCTCTCCCCTGAGTGCTCTACCAAGATAATTTTTCTGACCTGTCTGCCCATGTGGCTGCACCTTTGCATTGGTTGTGCTGGCTACTCCTCTTACCTCCACCCATCACATCAACCCTAAGCTACTCGCTTCCACTTCTACAGACCCTCTATTTGCCTATCAGCTTTCATTCACTGACGATGTATCTGCTGCCATTTACTTCTAGGTATATTCTTTTTCATGATGCCTACAAAACCAGAAGCTAGGCTACTGACGTGTTTAAACTCTGCCAGTTCTCTCTCTCTGTGTCACTATTTTGGGGCATTTTCTCTCCGTTGTATAGTTTTGGGTCCTGTTCCATGTTTAAAGCTCCTAACCACTACAATCATAGAAAATATATGTAATAACAATAAATAATTTAGGGGAGTCTACCGCTAAGTAACTGGAGCCTTCCAGAATACCAATTGATGCAGTAATGTGATAATAGGTAACGCTCTATCGTTTACTGGAGACTAGTGCAGGATGCAACTCTGATACCATCGCTCTAACCCGGAGTGAGTGTAAGCAGCTTTACGCAGTAATGCTTGTCAATCTTTTAAAATCCTTGTGAAGGGTTCTGTGAGAGCACAAAATATTTGGTGCTTATTAAGAACAGGCAGCAGTTGGAAATTATTCGTTTTATGCCTTTTGTTTTATGTCTCAAAATAGCTACCCTTTCAGAATGCCAGACCAGGATATACTGGATGTACTCCCTGAAACATATCCCAACTCTGCACAGCTGTAGCTTCTGTCCAGTGCATACTCATTTGCCCAAATGAGTAAACATAGTACTTTCAAAATCATAATGGTGTCTACAAATCCATAATGAGGTTTTGACACTAAATGATTTTCTAAATGTCTATTTAGTTCTTATCCTCTAGTGCTTAAAGTGTGCCTGTTGCGTCTGATACTTTTGCCTCACAGGATTCTTCACAAACACCAATAGAAAAAAAAAAAGAAAGAAGAAGAAAAATCTTTCACACGAGAAATGCATGTTTTTTGTGACTAGAAAAAAGCTAACAGGACCAAAGCTCTAAATGTTTTAATTGCAATAAAATCTTCTGGTCTTAAATTTATTTGTCTTTTTAGGGGATGAAAATCTTATATTGCTTTAACAATTTACCCTTTTTGGATATTCTGATGCTTATAATATTGACTCCATTACTTAGAGTGCTCATCTGAAAAAAAAAAAAAAAAGAAGAAAAAAAACCACACCACAAAGCTACAAAAAAGCAGAAGCTGAAGTTACGAAGTTCTTAAGAGTCTGAGCACTCAAGCTCATCTTTAGCTGCTTAGCTTAAATTTAGGTTTCAAACTTTCACCACATTTCCCTGATATTTGAACTCTGGGATTACAGTGCGAGTTAAGATTCTGCAGGGTCTAAGCCTGAGAATGATTTCCCTTGGAAACACGTTTACCTTGGAGTGTAATTTCTCCTGGAATGGGACTTTTTGTTGAGCTGCTTTTTTCGGCCTTGCCAAATTGGAACTCGAGCAACGCTGTGATAATGATATTGAGATGATGCTTTACTTAAATCCAGTTAGGGTAAATTAAACTTGAAAGGAGAGAGCTGTAGGATGCTGAGCCAAGTAATTTGCTCCAGGCACTGAGCAACTAAACGAAACACCTGTTAAAAACGGGCGTGAGCTAATCTTCGATTGGTCTTCATGGATGTGTCATTACGTCCTCCACACGCTCAGGTAAAGCGGCACGCTGTGTTGGGGGTAAGGTAATAAAACTATAGCCTTCACTCATTTTATGGAGCAGAATTGTCACTGCACATACGTGTCTGTATTAAACCACTTCCTCCTACTCATTAGTGCCCATGTCAGTGCAGATCTGGGGAATCTCTTTGTGGATATAAGATGGGAGTGCTTGGAGCCTCACATGCTGAGCAAGGTGACAGAAACCTGAAGTATGTGGGCTTGTGGAAATCCTGTCTGCTTGAGATGGAGAGGGCACAGACATCACAAATGCCCTGAGTGGGGACACCCTGCAAATGAGTTACAGAGCATGCCAGTGCCTGCCTATTATGCAGCAGACAAAACACAATTCTGACCGGCGGCTTCAAGCTCCAACAGGCACACATTAAGCAGAAAGCCAGAGTAAGGCCACAGCTCCTGATAAACAAGAGTCAATCATGTTTCAGCCAAAGGCAGCCAACGTGTAGCCACGCTCCCCTACAGCTGAGCAACAAAAATTAATCCCATGCTGGGAAATAAGCTACAGAAGTTTCTCACTAAAACAACATTGAACTTATAAATCATAGAATAACAGACACACAGTAGTGCATATCCACAACTTCTGCGTCTACAATTGTCATTAACTGCAAGTGTTTCTTGAACCGAATACTCCGTGTAAAACAGTGTTAAGTAACTGATCAGAAATGGAAATAAATACTACTAATCATTTTAGCTTCTTGTGTCTTTTATTTAGATTCCTCTCTTTCCCTGTGTGCAGACATGCATGCACATATGCAGATACTCAGCCTCTACATTTATATGCAATTATATTCCCACTCCCATCTAATCTACAGTATCGCACCTCAAAATGGCAAGAGTAAGCTATTTTAATCAAATCACACCTTTTATCGTAATTTCCAGAGATATTTTTTGTCACTGTTGAAGGCATCCCAACAGCCCTAGTTCTTGCCTGCACAGAGGCCTTGTCCTCCACACACACCCAACATGCAGAGGCACTCCATACTTTCCTAGAATAAATGTTAGAGCAGTCATATTCCCTTCATTTCCCATGTTGTGGGTTTAGGGACTTGTCAGAGGATGAAATACTTTGCAAATAAGGTATTCAGCGCCTCAGGGCATTAGGCACATGCCAAATCATGGCCCAGACCATCCAAACAAGCTGTCATGGCACTTTCAACAGCAAAAACCTACTTTGAAACACATTTGTGTGTGGACTATTTGCCCTAGATAATCACTTCATATTTGAGCAGCACAAGAAATCTTTTGTCTTGTACTGCTTCTTTCATGTTATATTACCTAACTGATTACATTATTAGTTTACCAGATCGGGTTTCTCTCACTTTCATTATTTACAAAGGTTCAACCTACAGGGACAAAAAAAAAAATAAATTGCTTGAGGAATCCAAGACCTGAACCTGGAAGAAGGCATTAGCAGAACCTAATCTGAGGCCTACTTCACCTTCGTGTCCCTTCAGACTCATCCACGAAGGAAATACTCCAGGAGACAGCCAGAGAGATGCTAGCAGAAAATAGGTAATATTTCATTACTCCTTTGATGTTCTGTAATTAAGTAAACCGTGGCAAATGGCCCAACAGCGGCAGAACCACTACCCATTATGCTCTAGGCAGGGCTTTTCTCTGTAACGCAGGAAAGGGTAACGTGTAGCTACGTTAATACAGTGGTATGGTGTCACAGCATCAGGGCAGCAGCAGGTGCAGTACCAACGCACAGCTCCTGTCCCACAGATTGATGGTCTCCGGCTCTGGTGCAGAGAAAAAGGATCACGGGAGCATTTGGAGCACTCCCGTCACCGAGCTGCACTGTGCCCATGAGCAGCAAAAAAAGCATTTGCTGTTTTGAAACCGTACACCAAGAAGCAGGCATGCCTGCCATTGTATGGATAACCAGGGCCTCTTCCCAAAAACGGGGATATTGGCTTGCTTTCCCCAGGCTGGATGAGGGTGACATCTGAAAGTGGGTAAGCAAAGCTATCACACAGCCAAACATGCCGCTTCCACCCACTGCCAAGGTCAACACAGCCTGGAAACACTTGTGTCCTGGTGACTCCTGGCTCCAGTTACAGACACATCTGAGCTCAGAAACGGGAGGCGGGGGGGGGAGGAAGGGGATTTTCAGAGTGCGAAGCAGACCGACAGGTTATAGGTCACCTGAAAGTATTTCATGAACTGAAAGTCTCATATAAACAAGACACTAATGTTGAGAAGTATTTCTGTCCTCTGCTTTTGTAAAGAATTGCTCTGCCATCAGACTCCTACACAGTGATGCTCTGCTATTATGGATCAGCGCTGGAAGAAAAATCCTAGCCGTAAGGTCAGGTATGTCACCATGAAAACAAGACAAACACATTTTTGAAGGACATCCTTGCACAGGAGTTTACTGTCAATGGCTGAATTTCCCTGACATTTTTCTCATCTGTGTGTGGGCTCTGCCACTCCGCGGGGGCAGGACCTTATCCATGCTTTCAAGCTGCACAGAAGCCCATGCTTGCCCCACTCTCCATACACAGAATAGAGGCTATCCCAGTGCTGGTCTTCATGCTTTACCTTCGTGAGGATAAGGATAACGTGGAGAGAGGCACTTGCACTTCATGAAAATTAGGAATAGAGGCCACCAGGAAGATAATTTTCTGAGGCCAACCAAGCATGCAGTAGGTACCATCAGATACTGGTCCAACACCAGCAGAAAACCAGGCTCTTGGACTGTAAAACTGGCCACCACAGGCTAGGGTGCCTACACTAATGACCCAGTGTTTATCTGAGAGATTCAGTGCACAAACCCTTCATATTAAACATTATTTAAATATTATTTTGCCCATCACCTTCTAAAGATTCAATTGTGGCTCTAGTATCTTATTAGATGTTGCTACGTAGCACACCTTCACCTTGTCTGCATTAAAACTGAAAGTAAATTTGCTATTGAATACTAATCCTAAAAGAAATGAGATAGTGCCACCTCGAAAGTATCAGATGCTAAGGTGTTGTAACTAGCAACCAATACCTGTCATTTGATGAGAGTGAAACTAAATCCACTAACCTGAATCTGATAAATTATTTTTCAATATGAACCAACAAGAAGCAAACTTTAAAAGGTATGAACAGCAGCTAGGCATCAACAATTGCTCTCAGAATAATGGTTTTGCAAAATAGATATATTTGCAAAGTAAGGCAAAAGCTTGGATGATTTCTGAGAGATATAAACTCCCACAGATATATAAACACTTTCTTCATTGGTTCTAGCAAGCCTGTACAAACAGCTCCCATCTTCAAGGAGCATGCTTTCATTATCCATGCCAGAGAACTAGGAAAGAGTGAGAAAGATGACGCAGTGTTAGAAACAAGGTTTTGTGTTTTCAACACGAAATATTTTAGTCGTATTTTGGATGTTGCCAGATCTGCTTTGAGATTTTAGCCAAGGCATCTGATACTTCAGTTTCTCACTGTGCATCAATTTTCCCATCTTTAAAAGAGAAATAATACTTCCCTACCTTATACAATGTTCTTCCTCATTTTTTAGGGGAAAGCTTTGAGGTCCAAAGCAGCTTCAAACTGAGAGAGACAAAAATATTTTCAATGAAAGTAGAAAAAAACTTCAAAATCTACAGAGAATATTTTTCCCCTCAAAAATCCCCAGAACAAAACAAACCCAATCTCAAAACCCAAAGTGAGATGGAGGCTTTCCGCTCAGACTAAACCCCACTAAATTTTACTCCGTCTTGGATGTCCTAAAGCTGTCCCCAGAAGTCTAGGTACTGGGTCCTTTCTGGAAATAATTTGTCTCTCCCATCTTCTCGGCTTTGTGAAAAGAATGGCCCCCCAAGCCAGAAGAATTCCTGTTCATAGATGAAGTCTTAGCAAATTTACTTGCAATCACCATAAAGCAGGTAGAATTTAGTTCGGATTCATAGCTATGCAGATGTATTCCAGCTCAGCAATCACAAGTTTTTTTCTTTGCTTTCTTCCTTCTTCTATAGATAAGAGCAGAATTGGTCAGCAAGAATTATCCTGGTGGGGAAGAAAGGGCCAAGTCTGGCAGCCACTAAATCACTGGAAGATGTTAGATAAAGATCAGAACGTCTTTTTGCAAGTGCCATCATTTAGTCATAATATTATGTCATCTAAGAATACCAAGTAGTGACTTGTAGAAAGATCAGATTTCTACCTTAAGACATAATTATACTGAAAAGTCACTGAAATTGTTAATGTCTACTCAGATAATTATGGCCAGATTTTCAGGTATAAGTAGTGACCTGATAGATCTTTCACGTAACATTAAAAATCTGAACTTGTGACAAAGTTTTAATAATAAATTGTGGCAGACGTCACCCAGATGAGCACCTGCACTCCTCCTGAAACAATGAGACATGTGTGTTCTTAGGTCTTATGAAAAGCCAAATTATATAAAAGTTATTTCTGCAATAGCACATGACCAGTCTAAGGATTTTAACTTCAAAATAATATTAATAATAATTAATAATCTTCAATTGTGGCTATTTATTACAAAATAGCATCATCTTACATAGAGAAAGCAAGAAAGGAAATGGCTTAACAAAAAAATGCCACTTATTGATTGGAATGCTAATTAGGATGGTTTGCATTGAATTTTAGTAGGAATGTATACAGTAATTGAAACCCACAAAGGATTTATTTTAATAATCATTATGCATTTGTTTTTCCCTAATTGGCAGACTATGTTAATTACCTGTGCATGGTTCCAATTGGCACATGAGTTAGTTTTTTTAAAATTTCTGTTGGTCCATTCTGCTGGCAAAGAATTTGAAATGCTGCAACTGTCCTTCCTTTGGCCATTTAATGGTAACAGATAAAATGAACATCCCAGGGTTTGGGAAATTCAGCTGAGACATCTTCCTTCAAGTGAAGAATGAGTCTTTATTTGGCTATTGAATCTGAGTTAACAGTAAACATGCAATATACTGGATTAGCACTTCAGCAAGTTATTTAATTATTAATTGGGCTACTGGAAATGAAGGTTCACCTGCATTATGCTTCTATACATGCTGCCTAAGACAGGCTTGGGTTTTGCACATCTCTGAGATGCATGACAAATTTGAGGGTAAGCAGGCCTGTCTTACCTGCCTTACACACGTTAGAAAGATGGAATTTATAGCTCATGTCCAAAACCAAAACTAAGTATACCTCTCTCAGCATTAAAAAGGCATTGTAAGAAGAAAAGAACAAGTTTTCCTCATCTCAGATGTTTCTCATTTTTGTCTCCTAATTGTCAACTTAAAGATTCCCTAATTTTCACTTTTATTCTGAAAAGCAATATGGGCAATTAATACTTATGTAGACCATTTGCCTAAATAAGAAAAAAAAAAAAGAAAAGAAAAATGAGCTTACAACAGCTAAGCAGAGTAAATTGAATTCTGATGAGCATAAAACTACAAAGATGGCCCGTATAGTTTATTTAAAGCTACTTCAGGTATCTGTCCATTACAGTTGGCACTAATAACAGATAGGAGATTGTTCAAAACACCAAATTTATACTTTTGCCGTTCTGGAATGTATCCTAAAGTTCAGGACAAGTAAAGAGATTTTAAAAAAGAGATTTATTGTGCTGGTAAAAAGCACAATAAATGCATTGTCTACAAAGCTGTTTCCTCCTGCTGGGATTCATCACACCCTTTGAAATAGCAGGAATCCTTGCTGCACATTTCAGTTTCTGTCTATCAAGGAGTTTTCCCCTAATATATCTCAAATTCCTACCTTGGCCTTGTAAAAGCTAATAGAAAACCCAACATATATTTGGTCATTTGTAAAGAGCTCCTTCCTGCAGAGCTTTCCCTGCTGCTAGGAGACAGGCTACTGGTAGGCACTCATGCAAGTGTCTTGCACAGGCCATAACACAACCGCGAGGGAATGTCCGGAAGGGAATAACAACACCTTGCAGCCATGCTGTCTTATGGACAGGAGATCTCTAAATAGAAATAAAAGCATCAGAATAGTAGTTCCACTTTTTTTTTTTTTTTTAACAAAATAAATTACAATAACGCATCGTTGATACATTCAAGGTCCAGTCTTCCATGAACCTTCATTAGCTTAGCCAGACGATGTTTCACCTCCAGAAATAACACGTATATATATATATATATATATATAAATAAAGTTTTACTGACATTAAGGGCTCCACATGAGGGATGCAAAAAGTTCTTATTATTTTAGTAAGAAGTTCATGGAACATAATATACTTCAGGGCTTAGTCAGAATGTATCAGTCTTAGAAACAGACAATGCTCTCCTCCTCCTCTTCCTTTCAAAAACAACCCAAAAAACCCTCAACTCATAGGCACAGGGTCACTAAGGAAAGTATGGCAAAACCACATTCCCTCTATCAATGTTATTTGTCCCAAAATAATATAGTTCAATAGAAAAGCCAGGAAGAGAAATCCCATCCGGTGAGTTCACAGTTGCTGCCCCATCCACTGACCAAAGAGATTGAATCTTTTAAATTTTTGACTGATTGAACCTTAAAAACTAGTTTCTTGGTAAGATCCAAAATAGAAACATTTGTATGACCACTGCAGTTTGCAAATTATAGTTGCCTGTGATATCCTAATTTCCACAATGTGAAATTACTGAGGAAGAAGGGCATGTGCTGTATCCCTCAGACAGGAAGAAAGGGTATCACCCTACACGCAGCCACATGAACTGCCCGTCTCCCAGCCATAACCAGCAGCTATTATAAAATATTTTTTATATTTTAATATAATATTTTAAACTATTTGCTAATCTATTATTTAATACATGCAGCCACATGAACTGCCCGTCTCCCAGCCATAACCAGCAGCTATTATAAAATATTTTTTATATTTTAATATAATACTTTAATCTATTTACTAATCTATTATTTAATACAGTCTTTTAATCTATTATTAACTCTTATCACAGCTGTTATAATTTTTTTTTTCTTAAATTGAGCATAGAATCCCACTCCCAAGTTAAAAATAACTAGGGCTGACCCAATACACAGTTAAAAGTTAGTATTTATCTATAATAATAGATACAGGGAGGTACCAGTTTTATTGATATACTATGAAGTATTTATTGATGATTATCAAATATTCTGATTAGAGTAGACAAGAAATGCTATTACACCAGACGGAAGCAGCCTGCTTACACAGAATCAGCCATTTACATACATACCAACAAGCTGTAAGGTTCCCAGAGTAGTAGGCACGAAGTCAAGAAATTAGCCCTTTATTTCTCTCCTAAGAAGCAGCAAAAAACCCACGTATACTAAGGTGTTAAAATTCCTGAGAAATTGCGTTTGTATATGGACTGAAGATTAGAAAACTGGGGCACTGTCTGAAATAACTCCCAGTACCAGACAAGATGACAAAGCAGACGTTAAGCAGTACTTATTGAAAAAATGAGCTTCATCAAAAATTAAGAAAAATTTAGATTTTTTAAAAATATTTTTTTCATTATAGTCAAATAAAAAGATTATAGTACTAATGAAAATTAGATTTTAAAATTTAAGAGGATTTTGAAAGAGATACCTGTTTTTGTTTGCTGTTCCACAATGGCTTTGCTTAATAACAATGGGAAATACTTTCATAAAAGAAGTCCAGGAGCCAAACAAAACCAAGAGTTGACCATTCACATGTTGCACTTCCAAATGTTTTCCCACGTTCCCTTTAACTCCAGCTATTCCACACAAGTAAAATAACTGAGTTTGGGTATTATTTTCTCTGGCTAAAATGATGAGACAAATAAGGCCATGAAATTTTCTGTGGAGTAGGATGAGCCATTGGGTCACGATTAAATTAATGCTATTAAGTACAGTTAATTTACAAGGAGATAAGCCCACGCAGCTCTATGTAGATGCACAAATATTGTCAACACCAAGACAACCACTGTTACCCTATGGCAGCTGGGAACATCAGTCCAGCTAGAGCTGAGCTTACATCAGTTCGTTTTGCCACGGTTTCCGTCTGCACTGCTGTGCAACAGTCAGCGTTCGTTCATCTTCCGTAGGTTATGCTTCCTGCTTGGCTTACCCCTGTCCTTCCGCTGCAGATCGCAAAGTACAGTTCTGAATTTTAAAAGAATTAGAAGTTTTAACTTACAGACTTCCTTCAAGGTTCTTTTGTTCTCTGAAAAATGAACCAAATGCATTCATGCTTTTACTAAGTGTTAATGAATTAACGTTCTGCCAAAAGTGTTAGTATGTAATTTTACACGTGCGTGATATCTTCAAACTGATTACACATTGCTAAAGGCTGACTACACATCATTCAGTTTAATACACGAGCCCACTGTAATGATATATGTACAGTGTCAGAAAAAAGCAGACGTAAAAGCCCGTTACAGTTACTCTATATGCACACCAAAGGGCACACTCAAAGAATTAAACTGCCGTTAATACAAATACCTAAGTTTCACTGCTACGTTCTTTCCTAAAGCTGAGTGCATGCTCTTCATGCCTACCTGTCCAAGATGAAATATTTTCTTGCCTCTAAAAGTAACCCAAAATGTAAATATTATTTCATGTTTTAGTGATATATCTTATCAGAAAATTCATGTCACTCTATGTCCTATTCATCACAGGGAATATTTAATCCAGTGTAAACAGTTCTATTGGTGAAAAGCTGTTAAGAAAGCTGAAGATTTCCAAAAGGTTCCTGTCTTTATGCAAACACTTTTGGTAGATGCTGCAGGCAGTGCACAATGAATATTCTTTTATATGAATACATTGGGGTGCTGATCAAAAGAACAAAGTAATTTCTGAAAAACTATTTAAATTCAAAGCATCTGAAATGTTTACATTCTATTCTGTTGTTGCCTTAATTTTATTTTTTTTTAAAAGCTGTATCTATGTTTGTGAATATTATAAAATATTTATATGAGTTTTGACATAGTGGAAATGTACTTTTTGGCAAATTATTTTTAAAAATTATTTTAATTTGAAAAAGATTTTGAGAAATGAGTATTTGAAATTTGACAAATTAGAATTTCATCTTCATAAAAAAGAAGGAAAAGACGGACATTAATCTCTATCCCCTTCTTCTGATGTACTTTTTTGAATAAGTCTATATATTATTTAATGGGGTTTGTAGAGATACATTTACATGAGTTATAGATCACATTACAACTGATGAATGCCCAACACACAGGTATGTTATGAAAGGTCATCAGTTACAAGGCAAAATGCATAATGTATGCTTGCTGAATACATGCTTTCTGTGCTCATACAGAGCAGCTACTTGGGCAACAATGAGCAGTGAAACTTTGAACATGAGCAACGTACAAACATTATTTAACTTTGTGGAGTTACTCGGAGGTCTGCTGACTTGGAGGTCACATTCAGCACAGGCAGGTTTAGGCACGGCGTGTATCTGGGCTCTGCTCGAGACTACCCAATGAAAATAAACCCCATGCTACATCCTAAAGGGAACACTAGGGAAATGCCCAAAGTTTTCCATAATTATTTTGTAAATTTCCCAACTCCTAAAGCTTTCAGGTTTTCTTAAAATACAAAGAACAAAATAACAATTTTACAAACAAATGAGAATAAAGGCTCGTGACTTCTGCTGCCTCACTGCAATCCTATTCTGCAATGATTTTGTCATATTTTGACCACAAGAAGCTCAAAGACAGTGGACACCTTGCACCTTGTTTCTAACACGAGTGACGTACTGTCTTTAGCTATCTGACTTTAGGAACAAAAAGCAACTGCCTATGACCATGCTTTCCCCCCTGCTTCTTGCCACTGCTAGCACTCACATGAGCATCTTCCAATCTGATTTACTGCTTCAAGAAGCTCTTGAAATGTAAGAGGAGAGCCTCTGGGAAATACAGTTATTTTTATTTCAGTTGGGAAGGATTTCCACATGCCAAGAAGCATAAAAATATGCAAGCTAAAACACGTCCCAGCATTCATTAGATCATCATGGCAGTGCACAATATTTAAAGACTGAAATTTGATTCTAAAGAAACTCCTATAGTTTGGAGAATTTTGGATGAGATTTAGTATTGCGTAAGCTTCCCTCGATTTTCTCAGTCAACGGGCTTGTGCAGCCCTCCATAAAGCTGAATCTCTAGAGTACAAGCCGGGTCAAGCGGGGCTGAGTGCGTGGGGAGGAGGTGAGGTTATAGGTCGGAATCAGGCTGATTGCCCCTGCTCGTCTTACCTGTGAAATCCACCCTGGAGGGTGCAACGCAAGTTGCTCTTTTTCCGGCCTCCGTAGGCTTCAATCCCATTAGGACCGTGAAAGTCTACTTCATTATCCAGACATCTATTTCATTATGAATATCTGTCTAGACGTAAGAGAGATCAGAATACAGCGTTGCTCATGGTCCAACACACACTGCAACGGCAGCGAGCAAAAAGCCGTGCGGTGGCCTTAACTAACCTTCGTTAGCTGGCATCTGTGGAAGAAAGCAAGTGAGCAGCAGAGCAGCTGAGGACTCCTAATTGCTTGCATGAAGAAGCTTCCTCCTAGAAACTGAAAAGAAGATTTGACAGTATGCCTTTGATTTATTAAGCAAGAACAGGAATTTGAGATGTTTTCTCCCAGTAACAATTAATCTATTTTCAAACAAAAAAAAAATTAAAGTCTAATTAAAGAAGAAAGCTGATTCTGCTGCCATAATGCGTCAATGTTTCCTGTGAATTTCTAAAGGATAAAAAAGAAGCAGCATGAGTTAATAGCTTAGCATATGCCTGAACACATTAACACCTTCTCGGAGCCGTATCTGTCAACAGCAGTAACATTGTTAGTGTCAGTGTACGCCGTGCGGCTGTAGGAACAGTTGTGTGGTTTATCACCTCTGTTCTTCGCAGAAGCCCCATCCAACTGTTTGCGTTGCTTCTTTGTTTTACCACTCATGCTTTTTTCAAAATTACGTGTTAAAAAAAAAAATCAGTGATAGTCTGGCAGTG